>JABUQX010030763.1:0-37500 GCA_015478945.1 Trachelipus rathkii
AAAAAAAAGGGATGGTATACAGGTGGTTTTGGGTTGGCGGGAGAAATGAGAATGGTAGGAAAGGTGATTGATTCTGTGAAGAGAGAGGTATGTTGTGTAAGTAATACTTTCTTAAACACAAAGAATTCATAAGTATCCTAAGGTTGGTGTAGGTAGAGATGTATCTGAAGTGAAAGTATGATGATTTTGTGTTGAGTGAAGGAGATGTTGAACGTATGTGTTGGACTGTTAATCAGTGAGGGGTTTAGGAATGGGATTACGATCAATATTGTTCTAATGTAAAATAAAGTTCAGGGGGGATATGGATTGGAGAGGAAGGGATACGAAAGGCAAGTAGGTAAAATTAAGAGTGAGAAGTTAAGTGAGCAAGACAATAAGGAGAAGTATGTAAGAGCGCTCGCTAGTAAATCGTTGAATGTGAACAAGTTTGATAATGAACAAGTCTGGGGGCAAATGAAGGAAGCAATTGTTAGTAGTGCAAAGGGAAGTGTGTGGATGTGCTACAAAGTAGGAAGTAAGAATGTTTACAGCGAATGGTGGAATGAAGAGGGATGAAAGCGGTTAAAGGTAAAAAAGAAGCGTGTTGAATGTACTAAAAGCAAATGATGGTTTCAAAGAAAGATGCTTGGAATTATATAAGAGGAAAACAAGAAATACTAAAGGGTGCATAACGTAGGAGGAAAACAAGAGGTAAATGAACAGTTTGGAAGGAGGATGAATGAGGACATACAAGGGAAATAGGAAGCTCTTCTGGAAGGAAGCGTGAAAGGTTAAGAATGAGAATAAGGGGAATCTGCTTAGAATATGAATAAGGATGGTGCTTTTTGTAACTGATGAAATGATGTGAGGGAGGTGTGGAAAAGAACACTTCGAACATCTGCACAACAATATTAACAGTAATGATTAGGTGTTAGTGAATGTGTGTGTGGTTTTTGATGGTGCAAGAAGGAATAGGTATTTTGGGGATGAGGTTATTACGTAAGGAGGAAGGTAATGGTAGAGTGAGAAAGTTAAGAATGGTAAATCTGCAAGGTATAGATGAAATTACTAGTGACATGATCAAGAGCGGGAGGCGAAATGGTCGATTGATTGGATTTGAAGTTGTGTATATAAAGCGTTTATGGAGGGTAAGTTCCAAGGGATTGGAGGAGAAGCGGTAATAGTACCTATATAAGGTAAGGGAGACAAAGGGGAACTGTAAGAAATTATAGGGCGAATAAGTTTTATTGAGTGTGTTAGGGAAGGTATATGCTGGTATTATTGGGTCGAAAGAGTGCGTCGAAGTGACTGAGGACTGATTGGTGAGGAAACAAGGTGCGTTTTAGGAGTGGTAGAGGATGTGTGGATCAATCCTTTACATTGAAACAAATGATTGAGAAAATGAGAGAGAAGAAGAATAAATTATATTTAGGTTTTATTGATTTACAACAGGCGTATGATAGAGTAATAGGGAAGCTTTATGGCAGGCGTTATTAGTGTTATATGGTGTTGTGGTAGGCTTCTGAATGGAATAAAAGTATGTATGACGATAGTCGGAAGCGTGTGTAGAATAAATGGTCGTCAATGGTGATTGGTTTAGCATTAATAGCGGAGTGAGACAGGGTTGTGTTTATGTCTCCTTGGTTATTTCAACTTGTATATGGATGGGGTTATGAAAGAATTCGAGGTGGGGATGGCAAGGAAATGGTGTTAGAATCAATGGAGAATGGAGATGAGTGGAGGTGCCCTACTTATTGCGGATGATTTGGTTTCTGTGTGGCGAATCTGAAAAGAGTTTTGAGAGGATTGGTAGAGAGATTCTGGCAGGGTATGTAAAAGGCAAGGGGTTTGATTGGGTATGTAGAAAAGGGCAGGGTTTGATTTTGGGTGAGGACAGTCCTCAGTGTGAAGTTATGTTAAGATGGTGAGCTGCTGGAGCAAGTGTCTGAGTTTAACCATATTTAGGGTATCGTGTTGGATGAGAAGGGAACGGATGATCCAGAGTGTAGTAGGAAAGTTGTGAATGCAGGAAGGTTGCTGGTGCATTAAATTGTTGGTGAATGTAAAGGGACTTAAGTCTTGAGTGCGCTTAGAGTCTTACATGAGGGTATGTTGTTACCGTGTAAATGTATAGTAGTGAGACTAATGGACTGAAATAAGAAGTATAGATCATAAACGTTCAATGTGTTCAGATGGACAATCTTAGGGGCATGCTCGGTGTGAGAAGAATTAATAAAATGAAGGATGACCGTATTAGAGAGATGTGTGGGGTGGAGACAAGGGGTTGAAATGAGAGAATAATTGAAAGTCTTGTTGAGATGGTTTGGTCATGTTGGAAAGGATGAATGAATAGTCGGTTGGTTAAGGCGATGTATAGTGGAAGAGTGTGGTTTTGAGGAACCGAACCGGTCTGGGAAGCACCGAAGAGAAAGGGATCGAGTTTGGTGAATCGAATGTCTGAAGGAGAGAACGTGTTGAAGTTTGGTAGAGCGCGAGAAAAGAAAGGTGTTAATACAGGAGTGAATGGCCGGGGGAATTGTGAGGGGTATGGTGTTGTGGCCCTGTGGCCAAGGGATGAACCTACACTGACGATTACCATAGTGAGGGTTGCATCGCTGTCCCATGAAGCTTAGGGTGGATTTTCTCTGACTGCGACGAGTTCTAATTAATGGTACTGGGGGGGCGGTAAGGCTGGGCTTCTTTTCGAATTGTGTCATTCATATTCTTCAGCTGCTTTTCTTTTCCGATGCTCGTCTCGCACTACTCCCATTCTTGGGAAATAAAGGAGGATAAAGAAGAAAAGATATACGTATATTATTATTATATATATATAATATATAATATATATAATATATATATATATATATATATAATATATTATATATATATATATATATATATATATATATATTTATATATATATATACGGTATATATATATATATATATATATATATATAATATATATATATATATATATATAATATATTATATAACTTATATATATATCTATATCTATATATATATATATATATATATAAACGGTCAATATTTAAACTTAGCACTAAAAGAACTTATTATTTTAATTAAATTTTAAACTTGCTGGAGCCAGAGCAGCACCCTTTTGGCTTTAGCTTCAACCTCAAAAAATTTTACTCCGGCTCTGACTCCACAGTCCTGCTTTTAAGGGTTGTGTTCACAAGGAATAAAATTAGACATTAAATTTCCCTATAAAAATATGGATATTTTATGTAGAAAGTTTGTAGAAAAATTGAACTGAAATATGAATATTTGAGTGAAGGGAAAAGGAGGATTTTGATAACTGAAAAATATGAAGAATATAAAATGTTTGGGTTTGAATTATAAAAATGAGCATATTATTTAATAAAAGGAAAATCCTTCCTCTTCTCCTTCTGCACAACTATAGTAAATATTTCTAATTTGGAATGGAATATATTATATTTGAGTCACACTTGCATTTAAAAAGAGAAAGTTTCAATAATTTTACAAATGAAATCTTATTTCGTTCATAGATTTTGTGTGGTATTTCTCGAGTATTCTTCAAAAAGTTTCTTAAAAAATAAAATTTAATATATCTGTATAATATATTAAATTTCAAATGGCTTCTGCGTTTTTCACACCAGCTTTTTCTAACTATTTTTATGCCAAAAGATTTTTGCATGGCAGAGTCAAAAACAGTCACACTCCAAAAAAATTTTTTTTTACAAAAATGCAAAAAAGTTTAGTCTTATCTAATAATAATAATAATAATAATAATAATAATAATAATAATAATAATAAATGCTGTTAAATAAACAATTTCTTTGTTGATGAAATAGTTAAACTTAAAAAATTTGCATTTAACTAACTAGTTTTCAACATCGACATCACGTGACTCCAAAGCACAGACTGGGTTTTAATCAAACTATTAAAATTCATTTTAATTTAAATGTTTTAAATATTGCTGACATATTCTGTATTTTCTTAATGTTAAAAAATTTGGTGATAATCATCCATATATTTCATTTGTATCCATCTCTTAATAAAAAGATTTTTTTAAATATTAGTCCTATCCAGACTCACACTTCAAAATCATCTCAATCTACTTCCTATTGACAGTGTTGATTGATCTTCAAATGGGATTGTTTCTTTTCATGGATCTTTATCACAATTTGACTTGATATTTGGTTGCATTACATCCCTTTAGGCTTACTTAATCTTTTTATTTAATTTCAGATCTTTCCCAACAATGAAACAAACTTCGCTTTACCAGGTATCGTTAAAAATGAAGAATTAGACCAAAAGGCATCAATAAAGTCAGAAATGAGGGAATCAAATGTTGAATTTGGGTTTGATGAAGAGCTTGTCAACACTGAAATCATAAAATTTGGAAACCCGAAGATGATTGCGGAGAAGTCAAATGCTCAAGATATAGATGTATGTTGATTTTTTATTAATTTTTTTTACTCAAGTTAGAAGCGTATTAAGAGAAAGAAAATTATTATTATTATCCCCCCGTTAACTAACCCCACCTTGGCGGGGTGGGAAGGCTCAGATACATTTTCCGAATGGTATCTGTGAAATGGTTGTACGTTTTTGTTTTTTTGTTGGTTTTTCCCCCTTTTTGTGGTTCCCCTCCTTTCCATTTATGTTCTTCGGTTTATTTTTATTGTTTGTATTATTGTTTTTCATTATTATTCTTATTGTATTTATTATTTTATTATTATTATTATTATTATTATTATTATTTATTATTATTATTATTATTATTATTATTATTATTATTATTATTATTATTATATTATTATTATTATATTATTATTATTATTATTGCATTATATATTATTCCATTATTTATTATTATTATTATTATTATTATTATTATTTAATAGTATTATCCCGTTCCTCTTACCCATCCCTTCCTCATTTTGTCTCTTCTCCGTTTTCTCTATGTACTACCCTACGTATTCTTGATCTTTTCTAAGGGTCTCCCCATTTCCCTGCTTCCTGGTAACTACCGGGCTGTTGTCTCTGTGTGTGTCATATGCCCATTTTGCCCACCTTCCTACGTGGGTGAGCGTACAGGTTAAAAACCGGTTCTCGACTTTCTCCGAGCCGCCTATTGTAGAGGACCCGAACCTTGCCTAATCTGTGAGGAGGCTGTCCTGCACTTGGGCGCATAATCTTGGGCTTCGCGTCTTATCCGTGTGGTGCACGGCTTTTATTTGCCATCTTCGGGACTAGACGCGGGATTTTCCAGGGAGCCTTCTTGAGGCCACACCCATGGCCCCCCCTACGGGGTGGGGTTCTACGGTGGGAGGTATCTATGCTCTGGGCCTGTCTTGGGCTCGGTTACTGCGGCTACGCTTCCGGGATTTTATGTTTCATTCATCATATTGTGTATTAAAATTTGTTAATTTTATTGCGATGCAGATGTTTTGCAAGAGCATCTTTTCATGGGAAAAAGGTACTAAAAGTTTAACTTTTTCCAGAAAGGCGCAATCACCATCTGGCGGGCTCCAACCCGTCCCCTCCCTGGCCGTTCCGAAACCTGCAACCAATAGGCTTTGATGCCCTTATTCATGAAATGGTTGGTACTCCACTTATCCCACCCTCCCCTAGCGCCCGTCAATTCCGGTTTCCGTTTCAGGGCTACACCCGTCTTGACTAGGTGACGGCTGTTGTGGCCTTCAGTATACCCTACCCTCTCCATCTTTTACGTTTTGCCATCCAAGAGCCCCTGCGTCAGCTGGGTTCCATTCCTAAACGCCAGATTAAATCAACTCCGACGATCGCTCTCTCCGACCCCCCTCCAGGGGTTCCGGGTCTTCATTCCTACCCTCTTTATTTTTATTTACATTCGACGTCATCTCGTCCTCTGACTTCTGTGAGCCAGCTCATCCTTAGTGATGCTTGGAGTTTGCCTCTTCAAACAACTGAGCCACAGGCTACGCCAATGAGGAAACGGTTCCCTCTTGGTTCGTGCTGCCTCTCGTACCCAGAGCAACTTACTTGCTTCCCTATCACATCTGGGGAAGATTCCCATCATTTCTAATCCTGATGATGTTCGTAGCACGTCGAAGGGTACCATATAGTGCGCCGGAGTTCTGTTTCCGATTGCTTCGATTGACATCCTTGCTCCATTTACAAGCTCACCACGTGCCTATCAACGACCGACGGTTATCGGTTCCCTCCACGTCGGAGAACCCTACAACGACGAACCCTCGTCCTGTTCTCTACCTTCTCTGTCCTTTTCCATCCATCCAAGGTAAACTTGGTTTTCATGCACACCGGCTTCGGACTTCCGAGAAGATGTTTACAAGTGTCATAAATTTGGTCACCTCGAGAAATTTTTGTCGGTCCCCAGACCATCTGTCGACATGTGGCCGTTTCTCCTCACCCCGAACTGTGACAAGATCCTCCTGTTGCTCCTAACTGCAGAGGCCAATCTGGCCTCCTCTGTCCAATGCCCCGTTTTTGCCTTGGAGAAGGAAATCCTGGAGCAGTGCTCCATTCATAAGTATGACCGTCGAGAGGCTACCCGCCGGGCGAGGGAGAAGCTGGCTCATCTTCCTCTTTCTTATGCTGCGGCAACGTCCGCTCCATTTGCGGTTGCCTCTCCCGTTGCTCATCGCCCCCGTGCGTTGTGTCCGGAACTTGTTCCGCTTTCACGTTCGACCGTTCGGCCTTCCGTGCCGGTTACCGGATCACCTGTTTCAGTGGTTCCTGTGGCTCTGGACAATTGTCCTCCCAACTCTCATAAAATGGTCCGCCGAACCACTCGTCGTTCTTCGCCAACACACACTTCTCTCTCTCATGCTCCTCTCCTTGTAGAGGTCCATGCAGCTCTCAAGGGGATATCTGATTCTGCGACATGCTCCGCTTCTGAGGTCGATGGCAAACGTCCAAGTGCCTCGTCGGAGATTACCTGTACCGTCTCCCGGAAACGCCCTGCTTCTGTTTCGCCGGGGAAGCACCAAGTCCCTCTTAACGGTTGCGGAAATCCGTCCGAGGGTGGATCTTCCCGGGCCAGACATCCGTACTCGCTTGCTTATCGGTCCGCGGACTTCTTGAAGCAGAAGGAACCGATTTGCACTGGAGGACCTGCTCTGTTGCCTTAAACGGCTCGCCGCGCTGACAACCCGCTTGGCCGATCTCGGACCAGTGGTCAGACCTCTGCCCGTTCTGATAATTTGCTACTCACGCCGCTAAGCCCACGTCGCTTCTACATTTATCAAGCGATTTTTTGAAACTTTTCGGGGAATGCCAGACTGGACTCTTCGGGCTACTACCTTTTTCCGTGGAGTGTCACGTGTTGACACATGTTTTTCCCTCCCAAGGGGAGGTCCTAGGAGCGTAATCGATTGACACCTCGCCCGCTCACAGTCTTCTTCGGGTAGACGTTTCGCCCGCTTTCCGATGTGCGTTGAAGGTGGGATTGGCTGCCGGTGGAAGCAGGAAGATGGAGGAGTCCTGTCCTTCCTGCCTCTTCTCCTCCACCCCCTTTGACTTCGGGTCCCGTCGACTAAGCCTTCTGGCTCTACTCGACGCGGAACCGCTTCGCGAAGATTTTGATTGCGGACGCATACACTCGTCTTCCGATGTGTCTCATCTCACTACCGCCGACACCATTCCTACTTGTCCTCCTCTTCCATCTTCCCTCAAGCCTCGTTAGGGCACCTCCTGGCAGGACACGCCCCCTCTTCCCCAGCCTGTCAAGCTGGGAAGGATGTTCGAAATGTGGAGTGTGACTTGGGGCGCCTCTTTGGCGGGAGCCTTCTCCAGATGTGCCAGGAACCCCTCTCGTAAACAGGTGTGGTCCACACATATCCCTGCTGCGTGATATTCCTCTCCCTCCGGGGTTTAAGGTTCCTGTCGGTGGGTCGTCCGTCGGCTCACGGGACCTTTCACTTTAACACTCTGAGAAGATTGCCACACCACCCAAAACTACGTGACTATTGTCCGGATCGTCCTGAACCCATTGATTGTTCCGTTTATGGCACGTTTCATCCAATGGAATTGCGCGGATACTTTGGTAATTACGAAGAGCTAAAGAGATTACTTGTCGATCATCAGCATTTGGCTGTTTGTTTACAGGAAATGCAACTTCGTGACCGTTCCTTTTCGCAACCTTCAAGGTACAACAAAGGGAACCCTTAATTTTCCCCTGAATCGTGGAGGCCAGCGACAGAGGTGTGCAGCGATCCTGGCCTTTTCGAGTAATGTCCCATTTAACTCCATTCCCCTCTCACTCCGGCTCGTATCCATCTTGACGAGCCGCTACCTGTGCTCAGTGTACCGGCACCCAGCTATAAATAATACAAAAAGGACTCCGTCGATTTTACTAGTCTCCCGCCTCCCCATGTTGGTCCCTCGCCCCTCGGTGACTTTAACCTCCGCCATCCTTTTGGGAGACTCTGTTACGTCTCCCAATGACAATTGGTTGTTGGGTATTTTTGCAGGATTTTTTCATTGGGTTGTCTCCACACGGTGCCTTCCCAACCTTTGAACGATGTTTTGATACAGGCACTCTTTCCTGTTTGACTTTCTGTTGCTGTCCATCTCGTCTTTAGATCGTTTTGGGTGGAAAGGGATCGTCTTTCCTCTGTGGTAATCACCACTACCTATTGTGATACCATCCTTCGGCCCAGTCCGCAGCTACCACCTTATTCTGGAAGGACCCTTCATCTTTACATCTTCCTTTCATCTGGCCACTTACTTTCCCATCTTTCCTGCAACTACGTGTTCCCGTTGCCGGCGGATGCCTTCAATTACTTCAGGAGGTTATCCTGGCGGAAACGGAGCATATACCCCGTTCATGCTGGGACCCGGAATAACAACCCCTTGGTGGAAGCAGGAATGTGCTCGGGCTAATCGTGAAAAAGGTGTTATATAGGGTGTATAACAAACAGACTCCCACACCTTCAAACCTGATTCTGTTTAAGGCTTCGGCGCCGTCGCGCGGTAATTATCGGAATGCGTGGGAAAGTTTTTTCCGCCTTACGCCTTCCAGCCGTTATTCTCTACGCCTGATCATCGGTCATAACAAAGGTGCGAAATTCTTTACTAAAAAACCATGCAGATCCGCCTATTAATCCTCGTTTATGGCCCGCAAACCTCTGGTCATCTCTGCTCCCGGGGTTGTGGCGGACGAATTATGGGTTATCACTTCGCTTCCTGCTCCAGAGGGTCCTCGTTTTCCTGAACCTTTTCGTTCTAGTCGCGTTTGCGGGTGGAGTTTCCTGATTTTCTGTTCCACTTGGAACAGGCCTTCCATACAACAGGCTATTCACCAGGGCAGAGGTTCCTTTAGACGCCCTTAAGTCTTTGGCGGGGATGGAGCGCCTGGCCTGACGGCATCTCCTTCAGATGCTTCGGCATGTTCATCCATCTGCCACTGCCTTCCTTCTCGCTTATACAATAGAATATGGGTGGAGAGGGTCTTCCCTCCTGTCTGGTCTAATGTTGTAATCCCTATCCCAAACCTGGGAAGGATCCGATTTCTTCCGATAACCATCGCCCTATTCCTCCTTGACTACAATACATGTAAGCATCATGGAGAGATTGGTGACTTCCCGTCTTGTCCCAACGTGAGGCAACTCATGCATTTTTCCGCTAACCATCTTGTTTTCGGTCGCCATCGCTCGACCCAGGATCTCTCCTTCAGTTGGATCACGAATTCGTGAGTCATTTGCTTCCAACAAAATGACCTTGGCCGTCTACTTTGACCTTGGGAAAAAAAGGCCCGGGTAAATGGATTAAACCCACTGAAGGTTCTGGGTTTGCGGGAGCCTCCACTACTTGGGCTTAGGGGCGCAACTCCCTATTCCTTCATTATTGATGTCTGATCGTTCGTTTCAGGTCCGTTGTTGATCCCACGCTTGTCGAGGCGTTCTTGTCCTGGACGAAGAGTAGCGCAGGGCAAGTGTCTGAAGCGTGTTCGCTTTTCGCTATCGTTTTCCAATTGTGTTGTGATTCCCATCCCGACTCGTGCGGCTGCTCCATCTAGTTCGACGATTTCCCTGTAACATCTCTGGCACTAAACTTCCTTGTTATGGAACGTCAACTTGCAGGTTGCCATCCGATAGGCGTTTCCTCCTGGTGCTCTGCGCGTGACTTTACAGTTCTCGCAACGTTGAAAACTACAGCAAGATGCTTTTCCTGAAAATCCTCGTCGTATGGGTCGCCTAAAATCGCCTCCAATGTACACCTCTATGGCTCCCCTATCCGTGTGGAGCCGAGGGTGCGGTTCTGGTCTGTTTGCTCGGATGAGCGCCTCACGTCCTTCTCATATTACTCTCCCAAAGCCTAATTCCGCCGTTCTTATTGTCTCTTACAGCACCTCACTCCAAGACTTTGGTGTGAAGAAAAAAAAACCATGAACTCCACCTTTAATCATGCTGGTGCTAGCTAAAATAGACTATGGTTGTGCCATATATGGGCAGACCTTCCATCCTACCTCGCTTCTTGCCCCAATTCAGACTGAATGAAGGTCTGAGAATTGCCACTGTGTGCCTTCCGTCCTCTCCGAGGGTAAGCCATGGTGATGCCCCTATCCCTGCGGAGGGAGCAGGTCATGTGCTCGCTTTCCATCCGTCTTCCGGTTCACTCGTTTGCCCTTGACCTATAATAGAGCCGCGTCCATCACACCTTATTATTGCCATTTTGCTGGGGTGTTACTTCACTTCATCTTCGGGTTCCCTCGACTTTCCTCAGCGGGCGGTCATGCAATATGATTTTGCCTCACATTCACGGTGTGGGTTCTCTGCATTGGGATCCATCTTTGAGTAGGTCGAGGAACAAACGATGGTGTTCGAGGATCCTTTGTGTTCACGCGGAGGTCATAGCGCTTCTATTTGTGGTTACACGGTGGTTCAAAGCCAGGAGGATGGGATGGGAGCTTCAGCTGTGTTTCCGGACATCTCTATCCACGCCCTTCCACCCTATTTGTCTGTTTTTTTTCAGCTGACTGTTAGCTATGTCATGGCGGTGAACAGGATCAGTACCTTCCCCCAATGGGTGTAATTATCCCATCTTTTCGGATTCTCGGAGCGCTTTCCAGTCGTTGCTGACCGGTCAACCCGTAAACCTTTGGTCTGTGCCATTCAACAGTCCCTCTGCTTGTTACATCGCGGAACTACAACATTGAGTTTGTTTGTTTGGGTTTCCCTCCATGTGGGTTCCTGTAAGA
This sequence comes from Trachelipus rathkii, assembly GCA_015478945.1. Classification (NCBI taxonomy): domain Eukaryota; kingdom Metazoa; phylum Arthropoda; class Malacostraca; order Isopoda; family Trachelipodidae; genus Trachelipus; species Trachelipus rathkii. The sequence goes on from JABUQX010030763.1 coordinate 11,170, forward strand.
ACGGGCCGATGGAGAAGAGAAACAATACGGCTGCACACGGGGTGTTGTGTGCACAATACCTTCCTCTGATGTGCGCCTGGGCCATTTCCTTGCTACAGTTTTCTCCATCTCTTTGCGTCGGGGCTTCCTCTCTCTGGCTGGCAGTCATGTTGGGCAGAGGATGCTCGTGGCGGCAAACTTCGGGCGCCAAACCTGTCCTTGGCCGGTGGTCTTCACTAGTAGGAAGAGTCGCTTCCTGGAGGTGATCCTGGCTCGATTGCGTCTTGGTCATTCAAATCTCACCCATGGATTTCTTTGTCGCGGGGGGTTTCCCGACCTGCCCATTTTGCTCCTCCAGTTGTCTCTCACACAGTCGTTCATACTCTTTGGTGAGATTCGCGTGGCCATCTCGACCTTAGAAGGCAAGCTCTTTCCTGACGTGCTACTATACCTCCTTCAGGATCTCCTTCAACACAATCTTGTCCGAATCTAACTCATTTTTCGTATGATCGCATTTTTTGCCTTACCTATTGGAACTGAACATATTGTAATCAGATCTAACCATCTCAGCCTTGTTCCTATTCTTCGTTCTGTTAGGGGTTTCCCCTGTCGTTAGTTTCCTTACACGGTATAGCCGCATTCTTAGTGTGCTGTGGAGATCCCCTGTACACCTACTCAAAAAAAAAAATTATATATTATTATTATATTATTATAATTATATTATTATATTATTATTATTATTATTATTATAATATTATTATTATTTAGTCAATTTCATGTTTGTGTTAATCATTGAGAACTCGAAGGTGTGAACAAATGGAATTGGTTTATTAATGTCCAGTTTGTAATTTTAAGATTTGATCAAATAATCGAAAAGCTCTGAAGAGAGCAAAATGACCTGAAGTAAAATTTACGTATATCAATATATCTTTACGTTGTGTGTGTCCTAGGTTTGTAATCCGTGCGTGTGGTGCGTTTAAGCGGATATCAAAAATTTAATTTATTCAACTTTAATAAAAGATTTTTTTTATGATTTTTTTTATTTAAATATTTTGGTCAAATTATTCATATATTCTTTTAAATTCATATAAATTATTTATATTTTTTGTTTGAACAGAACCCCGTTTGCGATGCTCGTCAAGGAGAAAAAGGTTGTCAAAACTTCTGTTGCAAATATTGTAATTTAAATTTTAAAAGTAATGAAGAGTTGAAAAGATCATCTGAATTTTGCATAAAGAAAGTTTAAATGTGCGCAATGTAATTATAAAAACCGTTTAGAACATAGTTAAGTTATCCTCTGAAAACTCACAGCAATATTAAATTACTTAATGTTTTTTGAGTGAACTTGATTCTGCCAATAAAAGGGCTATTACAAAAAACAAATAGATCAAATGGAGGAATAAATTATTTAAATGTTCTGCTTGTGGCTATGAGTGTAATGAAAAAGGAAACTTTAAAAGACACAAAATCGCCATCAAATATAAATTATTTTAAATAGTTCTGAGTGTGACTATGAGTGTAATCGTAAAAGAAACTTAAGATTACACATGCTTATTCATCAAAATATAAAATTATTTAAATGTTCTGAGTGTGACTATAAGTGTAATGAGAAAGGAAACTTAAAGAGACCATGCTTACGCATCAAAATATAAAATTATTAAATGTTCTGAGTGTGACATGGGGACTAACCGTAAAGAACATGAAAAGACACATGCTTACGCATCAAAAATATAAAATTATTTAAATGTTCTGAGTGTGGCTATGAGTGTAATGGGAAAGGAAACTTAAAAGGACACATGCTTACGCACCAAAATATAAAATTATTTAAATGTTCTGAGTGTGGCTATGAGTGTAATCGCAAAGGAAGCTTAAGATTACACATGTTTACGCATCAAAATATAAATTTATTTAAATGTTCTGAGTGTGACTATGAGTGTAATGTGAAAGGAAACTTAAAAAGGCACATGCTTACGCATCAAAATATAAAATTAATTAAATGTTCTGAGTGTGGCTATGAGTGTAATGAGAAAGGAAGCTTAAAAAGACACATGCTTACGCATCAAAATACACGATTATTTAAATGTTCTGAGTGTGACTACGAGTGTAATCGTAAAGGAAGCTTAAGATTACACATGCTTGCGCATCAAAATATAAAGTTATTTAAATGTTCTAAGTGCGATTATGAGTGTAATCATAAAGGAAACTTTAGATTACATATGCTTACGCATCAAAAGATAAAATTATTTAGATGTTCTGAGTGTGACTATGAGTGTAATAGTAAAGGCACCTTGAAGAGGCATACGTTAATACATACAAATATTAAGTTATTTAAATGTGCTGAGTGTAACTATGAAAGTAATACAAAATCTGATATGAAGAGACACATGTATACACACACAAATATTAAATTACTTAAATGTTCTGAGTGCGACTATAAATGTAATAGGAAAGATAGTCTTAAGAACACATGTAAAGTCACTGAAAAACCAAAAAAGGTTTGAGAGCTACTAAGACCCAAGCTCAACTTCCATCAGATGAGTCTTCGACAATTCCCGGTTCATCAGAACACCAAACAAACAGCTAAAAGCATGACCCCTACAATCGTAGAGGTGCATTAAGAATGTCCTATACGGTGGAAGAAAAGTTGGAAATATTTTGGTGTGTCACATACAGCAGACACAGTACTTTCCCAAAAAAAGACACGAGTAAAAGAGCAAGAGCTATGTTGAGACAAAGAAACATCATAGACAGAGAAATCTGGAAAATATACCAGATGCGAGGTTCTTAAGTATATCCACCAATGTAAGAAATAGTAAAACTGCAATAACAAAAGAGCGAAGAGCGCAAGTTGAGGAAGAAGTAGAAGAATACATTAGACTAATAAACACAACAGATGATCATATAAACCCATCTGATGAAAAATGGATCTGGACCTCGGAAATAAATAAATATCTAATGGAGTGTTACTATATAGTAGAACTTATCCCAGAAAAGAAAAAAAAAAAAACGGAATTCTGGAAATATATAGTGGAAGAGAAAGTAATTAGTACCAACGATTATATGGAATATAGATTTAAACAAAAATATAATCAGATAGACAGAAAAAAATGGTTAGTTAAAAACAAGCCATCCTAAACTATAATAAAGAGAGAAGCGAAGAAAGAAAAAAAAATATCTAAATATATCTAAAAAATATAAAAGAACAAGCAAGAGAAATAATGGAAAAAGATCTCCAACTGACACCAGAAACCATTAAGAAAATACAAGAGAATAGAGGAGCATTGTATCAGGGAAATAGGAAAATAAGAGAAGAGAAAAAAACAAAGGCGAATAAAAACCACGAAGGTGAAAAAGAGAGAAACGAAGCAGAAGAAATATATTTTACTAATAAAACCCTTTCTTCGAGAAACACTGAAGACAACAGAGAGGAGACAGATATAGTGGATGTAGTTGAATTATGGATAGCTGAAAAACCAGATAATGAACTCATGGAATCAGAAAATGAGAGTGAAGCAAGCGAAACTGATGAAGGACAGAGGACCTATGATATTTGAACAAAATAACATGAGAAAATAGAAGTGAAACTCATATACAAAAAAACCTGAATGGTAATGTTTACAGAAAATAAACTATTACTAGAGAATATATCCTGATAGAAGGAAATTGGCAAAAAACTTCGAATAAATAAATAAATATTATTTGAGATGAACAAACAGATTGGAATAGCCAACAGAGTCCTACCAAGATATTACCAATTGATTGGTGATATTACAGAACTAGACTATAATTATGCAGTAGGGGTCGAAGCATAGCGATACATGGGAAGGTTGGAGTGAAGAGAGAAGGAAACCGGCAAAAGAGAGAATAACCCTGGAAATTTTAGATGGAGAAAAAAGGTAGATAAAGAAAGAAAGGAGATTTCCATTTTAGCGTCATTTCAGGGAGGTCAGTTGAGATCTGAAGCAGTAATAAGACAAGTACAAAATATAATTAGAAGAGAAAGAGTTAGACAAGGCAATAAATTGGTTCATGCAATTACTAGTTAAAATAAAAGACTAAGAAGATATGAACGAAACGAAAAACAAAAACAACAAAATCGAATGTTTAAACAAGATACTGGAAGATTGTACAGAAAACTAAGAAACGATGAAATTAAAGTCACTGAACCTCCAAGAAAATAGGAGATTAAAAAGAGTTTGGCAAAACATCTATAAAAACGAAAGACAACATAACAATGAAGCGAAGTGCAAAGAAGAAATAATAATTGACCCGCAAATAAATAATATTAATGAAATGGAATATGGAGAAATAAGTCAGAAAGAAGTAAAGGATGTCCTCGTGAAGCTCAATAACTGGAAAGCACCTGGACCTGATAAAAGTCCAGAATGTATGGCTAAAAAAAAGGTCAACAGGTACTTATCAGCCTCTAACCAAAATGTTATACATTCCATGATTGTTAACTGAGAAGAAGAAGCCATTTTCCCAGACATGGAACTAGACAATCAGGAACCAACTACACCTCAATACCAAATCTCGACAGGAACTAAAAACAAGCCAAGCAAAATATCACCGAACCTACTGCACACATTTACCTTAACATTTACAAACCACACTAACAGACAAATAATTAAATCTAGAATATACAACCATGTAGAAAATAATAATATACAATACAAGAAGAACAAAAAGATGCATCAGAAATAGTATGGACAACAAGAACATCAAATTATTAATAAACCAAAATGATTCTTGAAAATAGTAGGTCAAGAACCAGAAAACATACTACCCACATCCGACATGGATAGATTATACCAGAAGGCATATGACAAAGCGTAGTTCCACACACACACCATTCTCCTTGATAAGGTACAGACATTAGTCCCCATAGAAAACTAAATAAACAAATAGATAGATTTATCGTTAAAGCAAGGCAATGGAGGCAATGACGGAGGTATTCATAAAACACTAACAGTATCGACACCGGAGGCGGACATAGATACCTGTAGATGTGACAAAAAAATCACAATCACAAAAAGTTATTTCACGGGGAGATATGCGTTATCCTAAAGCCACTACCTGCCTCTTCATTTTGGCCATTAATCCTTTGAGCAATGTAAATAAAAACAAAATTATGTCAAAATGACTTAAATAAACTCACGTAACGAAAATCAAGCAAATTAATTTCAGCACCTGTTTTATATTTTATGATGACTTATAAATTTATACGCCCCAAAACCAGACAAGAGACAATTATAACAGGTGGAGCGTAGTGAAGTTACGTTCTCCCAAAGATATAATGTTATAGGTTTGGTCTAGGATAAAGTGTGATTCACACTAGAGACTTCAGGTAAAGGGGAACAGGAGAATAGAAAATAATCACGCATTGATGAACTCAACAATTCATAAACACAGGGAATCCTAGAGCAGCAAGAAAATGCTTATTGAAAGCCGAGCGAAAATAGTAATGCTAAAAATTCTTATAAAATACAGTGCTAAAAGTTGAATGAAAAGAGAAGCTGAAACAGAGAATCTAAAAATCCAAGACCACAAAGCAAATATTAATACAAATACGGATGCTTAATGCATAAAAAGAAAATAAAGAGGACCATTAAAGAACACCTACGTTGTACCTGTACACAATACCTGTACAGTTGCGGAGTGAATCGGAACTGGTCATCCAGGAGCAACCCTAATAAACCTTGACTATCTCAAACAAGCAAAAATAGTTAAATGCCCACCAAAATGATAATACTAACACACGGGGCACATATACTATATATAGTCTCTCCTAGTCTACATATTAGGTACTCGGAACGTACAAGAGCGAAGGACATGAGAGAGACTTGGTGGACAAACACAGATACAGACACTACATACTACCAAAAAGCAGAAATAATAGGGTGTGGCCAGTGAACTGGACAGACACATAAACCCACAAATTAACTTACCAAAGTGGGTGTATGCACATGAAAGAGGCCAAGCCAACAACACTTCACTAATATTATAAAGAAAACGAGTACTACATGACATGCGAAAAAACATTAAAGAGTAGGCAAACAAGCCGTCAACGGATAGGGAAGAAAGAAACAAAAGGAAAGACAAATATATACAAAGAACAAATTTAGAAGCATAGAAAGGAAAGAAGAAACATATAAACCAGTGAAGACAACAAGTAATACCATAGGCAAAAAAAGAATAACAAAAAGAAATTACATTAGACGAATATATAATGGATAAGGAAAAATCAGTGGAAATATTCAAGAGGGGACGATTAGCAAGCAGAAAAAGAAATAGTGATTATGTTTGCTCAAGACCGAACAATCAGAACAAGATGGCATCGAAAGCATATAAAAAAAGAAGAACATCATTGCAGACAAAAGAAATGTAGAGATGTGCTGACCAAAAAGACAACAGAATCCTGTCCCTTCACTTTTTAGACAGGATGTCAGACTCAATGCTAAACATACATCTATAACACTGAAAAAGGACATAGCACCATCATGCACAAGGTATGAATCCATTTTAAATTGTACCAAAGTATAAAAACAGCAGGAACAGAAGCGGCCAATACATAGGAAACACAATCCCCAAACAAACCGCGATAGAGAACAATGAAGAAGTGCACTGATTTACTATAACTAAAAAACTATGTATATAAGACGCGGAGTAAGACATACGTAAGTCAAGGAATAAAAGAGGGAATACAGAAGATGTTACTATAATAAGAAGATTGGGAGTCCCATACCATTAAAATGATTCAGGTTATGAAAGAGGAAAAAGAAATAAATATATCAATAGACTCAAACACGAAATCAGAAGAATGTGGAATACAATGACATCGTGGTGATTCCCATAGTAGTTGGAACGACTGGGTGTAATAAGGAAGTCTTGTAAAACATCTGGAGAAGCTCCAGTAAACAGTGTACAAGACTTTAATGAGCCTTACTTGACTTCCCAGAAAAAGAGCATATGCAATCTTAACGAACCAATGTGTTAGAAGATTTGGGTAAAAAAAAAATTTATTTTTTTTTTTGGAGTGAGTGTACAGGTCAAGCTTTGACCACGGACATCTAAGATACTACAAAGACTTATACTATTGGTTGAGGGGAAACCGGAAATAATGGCTAAAAAAAAATTAAAATGTAATCTGAATTGAAAACTATGAATGTTATCCTAAAGGAGGTTTAAAATCGCACGTTAACACAGTAAATAACGCACAAACCCCCCCGCAGTATATGTTTACACTTGTCGTTGGTGGGATGGGGGGCTCTCTGGGAACACTGTTGGGCAGGGCTATATCTGCCGCTGCAGTGCCCTTGAGCGAAAAAAACCAACTAACAACAAGTTGAAAAACCAGACCTCAATTAAGCGGGCTGTCAGGCTGGGTGAATGCTTGCAACAGCTCACTGACTCCTCATCAATATCAATAATTTCGTACAACACCTCGATTTTTAGAGAGAATGATATAGATGGTACTGGAGACAGAAACCAGCCAACTTCCGGTTCATGGTGCACTGGAGTGGTGTGGTGGCATTTCCGTTTTCAACACAGACGGCGGATCTTCTCACCCTTCCCTGGGTTTTTTGATGTGCCCCTCTTCCGCGCATCTGCCTCTCCACCGGAAACCTTCTCTTCTCGTCTCTGCTCAGTTCAGTTCCCGAGCAATGAAAGCTTCGATTTCCCTCGTACGTCAAACCTGATTCGCTTAAGCGCTGTTGGGACTGGTTTAAAGCAGGAACCAGTTCGACGGGGTGGTGTCTCGGGCGAAGGAATCTGAACAGCTCGGGGTGACCGGGTACCTGACAAACGGAATATGAGAATTCGAAGTGAATGGCGCTGCATGGATGAGCAAAGTTATCCCTACCTTGGATGGAATCCAATAGTGGGCTCCGCGGAAGGTATGGGTGCCATTCTACGCACTTTTGAGACACATGTTCAGGGCGTAGCTGGGGGGTAATACAGAAATCGCTCATCGCTTAGGTCTGAGGTTTGGACCCGGATGAGGGATAAACACCTTCCTTCGAGGAGTGAAACTAAAAAAAAAAAGTTATATAAATGTTCTGATTGCGGCACGAATGTAATCGTAAAGGTTTAAAATCACACAGGTTAACACATGCAAACGCACAGACAATCTTCAGGAAAAATGCAATTAAAAGGTATGATCCTGTAACCTTAGGGGTTCAGAAAAATTGAGTTATTCGGTGGAAGAGAATGAAGTAAAGAAAAACTGGAAAAGATACCAGATTCGAGGTTCTTAAGTATAGCCACCAATATAAGAAATTGTAAAACTGATATAACAGAAGAGCGAAGAGCAAAAATTGAGGAAGAAATGAAAGAATACATAAGACTAACAAACACTACAGAAGACCATATAAACCCAACCTCAGATGAAAAATGAATTTGAACCTCGGAAATAAATAAATATCTAATTGAGTACGGTACTGCTATATAGGAGAACTTATCTTAGAAAAGAAAGAGAAACGAAATTCTGGAAATATATAGTTGAAGAGAAAGCAATAAGTACCAACGATTATATGGAATATAGATTCAAACAAAACTATAATCACATAGTCCGAAAAAAAAATAGTCAAAAACAGGTCATCCTAAACTAAAATAAACGAAGAAGGAAAAAGAAAGCTACATTCCCAACAAACGAAGATGAAAAAAAAAAAAAAAAAAAAATAAAATTTCCTGATGCGAAGCAACGACAACTCGCCTAAAAAAAATTGCTAAAGTGAGTAAAAAGATTTAAGTTTCTTGAAAGATCGACGATTGAAAATAATATCACTTTTCTTTTATAAATATTTTTAATTATACCTCTCGCTTCATTTTGCACGTGAGAATATAACTATGATATTTAGTTAAAATAGTAAAATCAAAAATCACGACCGTCTTTTAAACTTAATACGTTAAATAACTATAGCTATTATATTTAATTAAAGTTCTCTTTTGAAAGAAGATATGTAAAAAATTAAAACATAATAAAATTAAACTTTGTCGACTATAATTATAAATAACACGAGATCCTCTTCAACGACGATTTCACTCCATAAGAAATCCTTCTTCGATCTTCAACGACTTCTCTCCATAAGATGAAATCCTTCTTCAACGTCGATGACAATCCCTTTCCTGTAATTATAAAAATACACTGGACAGTTTAGTTAATTTAATCAACTATTTTTCTCTCTGTCCTCTTTCCTTCAACGTATAACCTCATGTTGGCGGCTCTCACTTCTTCTTTCGTTAACACATCTGCTATCTGTGCTTTTGTGCTTATCCATGTTGTTTTATTTTTTTCTTTCATTTCTATCATTTCTTTAATAACAGCTATGTCTTTCCTCAATCTTTAACTCGGCACTCCTGAAGTGGAATAGATTGCTTTACTCAATGTTTTGCTATCAGTTTTTATTTCTATAGGAACTTTTTCCCCTGTAATTTCTTTCCATATGTTTTTCAAATAAATAGATGTTTCAGCCCCTTCAACTAATGCTACCGTTTCTGCTTCTATTGTTGATCTTGCCACCCTCTTGGCAACTCCCAATTACCAATATGTCGGACACTTTTTCTTACTCTCATCTACCAAACTAATTATATAACCTATTTGTGACTTCTCTTTGTCAACATTTCCTTCAATGAAGCTGATTTCAAACTAATTCTTCCTTCTTAACTCCTCCATTTTTATCTTTAACTCTTATCTTATTTTCCTAATTACTCTACTAACTTTCTTCATATCCTTCCCACAAACTATCTTATTAGCCTTGCTCAAGTCACCCTCACTATTAGCAATGTCCGTTCTATAGTATGTTGACTCCCCCAATTTAGTTGTCCTACTAATAATCTGTTTATTGTCATTTCTTTATTTAATTCTTTCTCTCCACTTCTGTGTATTTAAACAATTCTTGCTCTTCTGTTCCTATTTTCAATTTTTTTCTTAATTGCCCCTATGACTTCTTTTTCGAACATGTCATTTCCCTCTCTAGAATAAATACGTCCACGTGGGTACACATTACTCCTTATTAGTTCATTATTTCTTCCAATCCAAATATTGTTAGACCTAATTTGATGCTTCTTCCTCCCACTTTTCTCAATGTTTTTACTCCATATACCAAACAGCTGCATCTTTCAATCCATAAACTGCCTCCTTTAACTTTTTGTTTGTTCCTGCTCCTTTCGGAGGTAATATATAAGCTGTTCTTTCAAGTTTATCTCCTTGTAGATATACGCTGTAGGGGAGAGTAAAGGTGCTAAGAAATCCCGGATTATTACTGTTACTGAGTCCCCAAACCACCCAATAAATTTAGAAAGTGTGATCAAAAATCTACTACAGCGTCGAAAATCAGAGACTAAAAGGGACAGTCGAAGTTAATTGATTAATGGGTTAATTCTGATAGAAAGAAAAATTAGTCGGTTAGTAATTATACTATCTATCTATTACTGTGAAACGGTTAAGAGGTTAGTTAGTTAGTTATCTACCTCACCGCTTTTTGCTCACCGGAAAGCTACTTTCTCTAACGGTTACCGCATTATCTCACCTGAACAATCTAAATCGTTTCCTCTGCAACAAATGAACTTCCTGTGATATAATCCTCCTTATAATTGAAGAACTCTCCTTGAATTGAAGAACCCTACTTGAATAGACAAGGTAAAAATGAAGTTCGTCAAGTCAATGGGGAGTAAAAACAATATGTTTTAAAATGAATCGTTTATTAAGTTAAACGTAAGGGGAGGAATAAATTGAATCTGATAACTGATATCTGCAGGTTTGGTTTAAGAAGCAGAACACAAACCAAAATAATGTCGAATTCGAGTTTGAGTTCGAGTTCCAGAGTAAGGGTTAGTTTAACTACTGGAACAAGAAGGTTAGAGTGTGTGTAATAATAGGATGCAAAATAGAACAATCAGGGGTGACTCAACTTGGTTGTTCTTAAAGTGCACTGCAAGTGACTGTAGATCGAGTTCGTTTCTGGGAATCTGAATGAGATGATATTGCAAGGTTGAAATTCCACAAAAGGATATCGATTGAAGAAAACTCAGTTCGTATAAATTGATACGGTGACAGCAACAACGTGAGGACAACAGGTCCTGTGGATGGCACTTTGTAGTGGCCCCGTGAATGGCAAGACTGAAACCTGCTGCTATAGGCCCGTGGATGGCACGCAAATGGCAAAATGACAAACAACCGATCCCGTGGATGGCAAATATGCTCCCAGTAATGGCGCTCTGATAGGAATAACAGGTCCCGTGGATGGCAAATATGCGCCCAGGAATGGCAAGCCCCGTGGATGGCAATAAGTGACAGGTCCCGTGGATGGCACCTGTGTGAACTGAAAAGAATAGGCATGTGATATTGTTAAATGTGCGCTCCATAGCGGAAAACAAAAATAGAATAACACTGAAGTGTGCCTTACCCTAGGGGATAATTATAATCCCTCCGCAAGGGTGTGCTGAAAAGTGACGGTGTCTGTTCGGGTACTGAGCTGAAAAGATAGATACAGACACATGATTAGGCCACACACAATGGAGCCAAACACATCTATGAAGAAAAGAAACTATTAACCACATAAATAAAATGTTACATTATTCTTACTTCTTCAAGATGTGAATCCTTATGTCTGCTAAGGAGGACGTCAATATTGAACAGTGTGGTGAACAAAAATGTGCCACACTAAAAATAAATAACAATGCTGCAATTGCCTAACTACAATATCATCAAAACCTAAAGAAAAATAATTAGAAGTATGGGAGAAAATACAGTCTCACATTAGAAGCACATACATAAATAAAATTTGATATACACCAAATAGTGTCATACCAGAGGTGTACAGCTCCCTAGATATATTAGTGGATCTAGATATTAGGTGGATCTGCTGCGACAGCAACCCCAACAACGCTGTCTTAATACCCATTGTTTTACATTTCCAACCATATCTTTTCGATATTCATAAACATAATTTTAAAATTTCAGTAGCACATGCGAGTGCGTCTGTAGAATATTCTCCATCTTTTTCTCATATGTCGAAATCTCTCACCACTAACCTTGCCTTATAACAAGCCTTTCTTCTTTTCATTTTTTTCTGTTACTATCCATTTGGTAGTTAATATGTTCATTGTTTATCACGGTAGGAATACCTATCTCCAAATAATAATTGGTTTGGAGCAATCCAACCTTTAATCATTAAACTATTTTTGGTAGCTAATGACAAATTTAAAGTTTTTTTTTTTTTTTTTTTTTTGTAACTCCTTTCTCTTCTAGTTTTCTCACTGAACCTTTATTAAGACCCACCATATTTCACAAATCCCATTGCTCCGAAGGCTCTCAGCTGGAGTTTTTAACAGCCTTATTTTAAACCTCTCAGCCAAAACTTCTACCTCCTAGGTTTGAAATTCCAATCCGTTGTCAGACAATAACTTCCCCGGTGCTCCAAAAATACTTATCCATATTTCCAATATTTTCTGGGCGGACTCTTCACCTTTTTATTTTTAACCCTAGCCCCTTGACAGTAGTGAGTACCAATATCCACGATTATCAGAAATTTAATCCATCCAATTCTCCTAAATCCATGGCTACCATTTCATTGAAGACTTGCCATCAAGAAACCCACAACAGGTTTATGGTGGATTCTTGTACCTAATACAGACTTCACAGCCTTCGCAAATCCCTCTTAATTCTTTATCCACTTCTTTCATCTCCTCTGGGCATGCTTGTGCGTAATGATATTCTGCTCCGCATATCACACACCTTGTTACTTTACCGAACCTCATAGGGTTTTTTTTCTACCTTGTATTCTTTCCTCCTTAGGTGATCTATTCCACCATTCCCCTTCTGTTTCTTTTCCTTTCTCTTTCTCCTTTAATGTTAACTGAGTCAAAAAGGAATTAATTATCAACATCGTTTTTATTACTTTGAAAGAAATTGCTCTTTTCCATAACTGGCTAAAAACCACCGTTTCTTTTCATCTATGCCCGGTTCTCCTAGAAGCAGTGGTATCCTCTCATATCGTCTGTCTATAGTCCCCTCCTTCAGCTGTTTCACATTCTTTATACATTTTTCCAAGCCTTCCAACGAATATTCGCATATCTTCTTCCAGCTTTGCAATATTGAAAAATTCTCTCATATTGAATTGGTCAGTGACCTCGTCTGTACCGTATCTTAATACCAATTTTTCTATTAACGATTGCTCCTTTCCCTTCTTCATAGGATTTTCATTTTTTATTTCCTCAGTTGTTTCAAACGCTTCTCCTCCTAGTATTAATTTAATCTCCACTCCTGGGTATCACACATATTCTTTTCCTATGAGTAACCATGTTTTTACTTTTTCCTTCCACTCTTCGAAATTCTCCCTTTCTTCATAAAACCTTGGACATCCTGTTCTAGTATCCCTTCTACCTCCTTCAGTTATTTCAATGTTTGAGTCAGGCATCTTTTTTCGCTTTTTGCTTCTTAGCTACTCTCTCTCTCTCTCTCTCTCTCTCTGCTACCACCTTAAAAAAAATTCCTGATACGAAGCAACAACAACTCGCCTAAAGAAAATTGCTGAAGTGAGTAAAGAGATTGGAGTTTCTTGAAAGATCAACAATTAAAAATATCCCTTTTATTTTTTAAATATTCTTAGTTATACCTCTTGCTTCATTTTACACGAGAGAATATAACAAAGGGGGATCCCTCTTCGCTTTACGCTGCCCGATAAAATTACTATTATGGCATTTAGTTAAAATACCTAAATCAAAGGTCACGACTGTCTTTTAAACTTAATATGTTAAATAACTATAGCTCTATTACATTTAAAGTTCTCTTCTGAAAGAAGATTATGTAAAAAATTAAAACACTATTAATAAAATTAAACTTAGTCGACACTAATTATAAATAACACGAGATCTTAAACGACGCGACGGCGTCACTCGATAAGATGAAATCCTTCTTCGATCTTCTTCAACGACGATGTCACTCCATAGATGATATCCTTCAAAGTCGATGACACTCCCCATAAGATGAAATCCTTCTTCAATGTCGATGACACTCCCTTCTTATTATAAAAATGCATTGGATAGTTTAGCAGATTTAATAAAAAATAAAAGAAAGAAAGAAAAAGAAATAATGGAAAAAGAACACCAACTGACACCAGAAACCATTCAGAAAATACAAGAGAACAGAGTAGCATTGTATCAGAGAAATATGAGTGTAAGAGAAGAGGGGAAAAAACAGGAAGATGAGAAGGGAAAAAACTAATCGGAGGGAAAAATTTTATTCATAACTTTGCCTTCGGGAGAGATTGAAGAAAATAGAGAGGAGACAGAGACTGTGAATGTAGTTGAATCATGGATAACTGAAAAACCAGCTGATGAGCTCATGCAATCAGAAAATATTATGAGTGAAGAAAGTGAAAGTGGTGAAGGAACAGTGAAACCGTTGAATATTGGACAAAATAAAAATGAGGGAAAAAGAGTGAATGAAGAGACCCAATATACAAGAAAACAACTTGACGAAATGCTACAGAAAATATCTCATTACAGAGAAATAGACTTGATAGATGGAATTGACGAGAGTCCGAATAAATAAAATAAATTATTACTTTGAAGTGAATAAACAGATTGAAATAGTCAACAGAGTCCTACCAAGAATATTAAAAACTGATTGTGACATTACAGAACTCAACAAACCATATTATGCAGTAGGAAGCATAGCAGATAACATGTGAGTTGGAGTGATGACAGGGAAGAGAGGTAAGCCCTGGAAATTTAAGACTAGAGAAAGAAATACTAAAGTTAAGAAAGGAGATTTCCATCTTAACATCATTTCAACAGAATCAATTAAGATCTGAAACAGCTATAAGACCAGTACAAAATATAATATAAAGAGAAAAAGTAAGACGAGGCAATAAATTAGTTCACGCGACCACTATAAGAAAATTAAGCCTTGCAGAAGAAAGGAAAAGGTTGTGAAGATATGAAATAAATGAGAAATAAAAAGAACATAATGGAATGTTTAAACATGAATCTGGAAGATTGTACAGAAAACTAAGAAATGATGAAATCAAAGTCATTGAACTTTCAAGAAAATGAGGAGATCGAAAGATTCTGGAAAAACATCTACGAAAACGAATTAATCAATTTGGAAAGAAGAGATAATCTAAAAAGAAGTCCTCGTGATGCTTAATAACTGAAAAGCATCTGGACCTGATAAAGTTCAGAATGTGTGGTTAAAGAAAGTCATAGTATAATTATCAACCCTTTTACAAAATTTATAAACAAATTGATAGAAGGAAGAGAAGTCATTCCAAAATGGTTGACACAGGAGACACCAACCTCATACCAAAATCTGAAGAAACTAAAATTGAAACAAAATAAAGACTTATAACATGTTTTCCTACCATATACAAAACTAACAGCAATAATAGCATCTAGAATAAACAAACATGTAGAAAACGATATAATAAACGGAAAGAATGCATCAGAAATAGTATGGGCACAAAAAGATCAATTATTGATGAACAAAATGGTTCTTGAAAATAGTAGGAAGAAGCAGAAACATCTAAGCATGACCAGGATAGATTATAAGAAAGCACATGACAGTGTTCCCCATAGTTGGATAATAGAAGTGTTAAAAAAATATACAAAATAAATAAAAAAAGAAGCAGATTTTGTAAACAAGGAATGAGACAATTGAGGGGCAATTTAAACTAAAATATGAAAAAGGACTGGTTGAAGTGGAAAAAATTAAAATTAAAAGGTTTCTTCCAGGGGGATTCGTTATCACCATTGCTCTTCATCTTGACCATTAACCCTTTTACGAAATCTAATAAATAAATTACAAAATGAATATAGAATTAACCCCACGCAGTGAGAAATCTAGCAAAGTAGTTTCAAATTTGTTTGAAATGGATGACCTAAATTATACAAAATTGTATTCCCCAAATAGACAAGAGACAATCTACCGTGGCTCAAACGGTAGAGCGACGGAGTCGCATGGCAAGGTCGTGGGTTCGGATCCTAGGTAGAAATTACCTAGAAACATCCCTTGAATAGGGGCTATGCCCGGAGGTGTGAACTAGACAGGAAATAATAAAGCAGGTAGAGGTAGTGAAGAAGTTCTCTGGAGATATATGTATGGAGTTGGTTTAAATAAATGTGCGTTCCTCACACTCGGGAAAGGAAGAACAGAAAATGAGAACATCACAATAGATGAAAGAATCGTAAGGAAACTGGACCAAAAAAACAACGATAAATATCTAGGAGTGGAGGAGTCGGAGAAGCTGGAACGTAAGTTGATGAAAGAGAATATTTAAAAAGAACTAAAGCGATATTGAAAACAGAATTGAGTGCAAGAAATAAAATAGACATCAAAATATTAGCCGTAATTGTCATTCTATACAGGGTGTTAGGCCGATGGAGAATGGAAGAGAGTGAAGGGTTGCTTGCTTATTGTTCGCTGATGATTTGGTTTTCTGTGGGAAATCTGAAAAACGTTTGGGAGGATTGGTAGAGGGGTGGTTTGAAAGTAAATGTAAAGAAGAATAAGGTGATGGTTGTGGATGAGGGGAGTAAGCAGTGTGAAATCATGTTTAATGGTAGGCAACTGGAACTAGCATCCGAGTTTAAATATTTAGGATATGTTGGATGAAAAGGGAACGGATGATGCATGGTGTAATAGGAAAGTTGTGAGTGGTAGAAATGTGGCTGGTACAATCAAGTCTTTGGTCAAAGAATGCAAAGGGACTACGTTTTGAGTGCGTTAGGGTTCTGCATTTGGATACGTTATTACCGGTGTTAATGCATAGTAGCGAAACTATAGTATGGAATAAGAGATCTATATCCGAAAATGAGGAATGAACATGTTAGGGAGCTGTGTGGTGTGAAGAAAAGAGTGAAGGAAAAAATAAGTGTATTAAGATGGTTAATTGAAAGGATGAATGATAGTCGGATGGCTAAGCGGATACGTATACTGGTGTGTGTGTGTGTGTGTGCTGGGAATCTATACTGTCTGGGAGACTGAAGAAAAAGTGGATGGAGTCAGTTAGAGAGTGTCTAAAGGAAAGGAATAGGAACATAGCACAAGCGAAAGAATTAGTCCAAAATACTAGTAAATGGCGTGGTTTTTGAGAGGGACTGGTTGTGGGCCTTGCTTGAGATGGTATTTAAAAGATACCACAGTTCATGACTGTAATGAGTAGGGCGGATTTTGGCCATGACTCTCTCTCTCTCTCTCACACATTAGGGTTTGCGGGAGTGGGGGCTTTCTTCTTCGACTCGAATCATTGTCTTAATTCTACTTAGCTATTTTGTTTCCAGTGCATGTTTGCGCACTTCACCCCCTAGTTCTGATGAACCAAGAGGCAGCTGATGATGATCTTTTGAAAGTTACATCAAGCTTCCTGTTGGTATAATAAATTCAAGACAATAAATTATTGGAGCTCATTATAGCTATGGCAAAAGAAGATCAACGAGAAAGGAAATAAAGTTCCATTATTAGATATGTTTTTCAAAATCGTCTGAAAACTCTAGTGAACATTCGATTAAGTGCACTAGACTATTCAAGTGGTAGCCTTCGGAGTCCAGACTATCCACCCGTTTCTATTAGTCACATTTCTCTTAGCTTAAAATGTTGTGATATTAACGATGAATTACAAAGAAAATGTAACAAACAAATAAAAACGATTTACATTCACTTATATTTTATTCCAAAAATAGAGCAATACATTTTCCGTAAGTCTGCTCTCTCTCGTCTGCTTATCTGTCGATCTATCTGTATACCGAACTCTCTCTCAACACTAAGAAGAGTGGGTATCGTTTGTTGTTCTCCGAACTTGCTCCATTCCATGGTACGATCTATTTTGTCTATGCCTTTCAACTTTGACATTTCCTTCATGCTGGAAGCGGAAGCATGCGCGCATTCAGTCTGTGCCGAAGAAGGGAAATCCCTACCTCTCGATCTGCCTTTACCTTCGTACTTTCCAAGGTTTTCGAAAAATCTGTCCTTACCAGGAAGATTTGGAAACAACTTAAATCCTCCATTCATATCTCCGATCGTAGTACAGGCGCTAATGAGCGCTTTGCTTGTGGTCTTTTCCTTCTCACGGACCCTTGGGTAACGTTTTCGGTATTTTAGTGTATCCTTTGCTTTAGCGCTGGACGTATTGAAAGCCCAAGATAAAGAGTCCAACACAAAGCTTTGATTTCTAAACTCTTTCGAGATAATCCTTCTCTCTAATTTCTTTTCTCTTCGTTCTATTGCAGTTGTAGGTCATCGTTCAGCTTTCAAATCTATTAACGGCCGGAGTGGTCCTATCTTCTTCAACTTTTTTTTTCTCTCTCTCTCTCTCTTATCCACTTCTATACCAACGACTCCACCCTCCAATTAATTACTTCTTTCATTTGGAAAGAATCCACCCCCTTCCGAAAGCAGGTAACCTTGAATTGTACAACTAAAACCTTCGTCTGACCTAAATATTTTTGATCAATCTTCAAGTCATTTCGATTTCGACAAGTGGTATTTACTCGTAATTCGAATATATCGAAGTCCGTGGGTTTCTTTCAAATGCCAATAAAAAAAACAAACGGAAAGAGAAACGGTTAAACGCTCGAAATCTACGTTTTAGTGGTCGCCAGATTCACATGCAGATTGGATGAAAAGGATAAATGACAATCGAATATCACAAACTCGAGATGGTTTTGGTTACCTGGCGGCTGATCTTGTAACTGCATCAGATATAGCCAGAAAACCATAAATCGTAAAAAAAATAATAATAAGTTAAATAAAGCAAAGAGAAAGCCTGTTATAAATTATTGAGATAACGTTTTAGCTAGGAGCAAAGGCCAGAGAATATTTTTTTTTTAATAAAATAGATGAACTTAGAAAATATAATTTTAAAATTTTGTAATAAGTAATAAATTTATGCAAAGCTAAAGTTTTTTCCCCTCCCTAATCTCTTTAACATGTCTCTCTCACATTCATTTTGCATGCAAATTCTAAAGGAAATTCAAAAGTATCTCAATTTTCAATAACCGGGATAAAGGGAACCCGCAGAATTCCAAAACTTGCGCATGCCAGTACCCTTAGAAATCCTGTCTGGATCTTGCCTATTCCTCGGACTCTCCCCTTTTTTTCTAACGTTTCTTTATTCGTCCTTCTGGTCGGGGGTCCAATCTCTACATTAATCTCGTGTCTAGACCTTCCTTCCATTTCGTTCTTCCCTTCCCTTTCTAGGTTTAGGACCTGGATCCTTAGAGTGGTCCCTCATTAATGTTTATAATTTTTTCATCTTTTCCTTGCACTTGATATCACTTTCCGTACCCCTTTCCAGCAAACATTTTTGTTTCCCTGTTCACTCTTCCTGTATATCCTCTTCTAGCATCATTTTTTGTTTATCTCTCCTCGCCCCCCTCTTAACTTGTTTTCCCTTCTCAGGATTCCATTTTTCCTCCAAGTCCACACACTTGTTCATATCTGCTTAAAACCATTCAACTTCTCTGCCTTCTCCATCTCCCTATATCGCAACATCTAAAATGTTTATCAGGCTCACATTAAACTCACTCTCTTATTTCCAGGCTTTTAAGTTTTTCCTCAAATCTCTGACATTTTACATGTATTAGTGCGATTTCTACTTGGCTTAAGCTATCTTAATATCTGCCGTTATCAAATGAGGATCACTTTCTATATCTACTCCTCTCTTGCATCTCTCAAACATGTTGTCCATCTCCTTATCACAAAATGATCGTTCTGATTTTGGGAATAGCGTCCACCAGATAAAATTCCTCAAAGTTAATTCCTCATATTCCCGTTTCTTTCCCCAACCCCATGCCATCCAATTACTCTAGAATGATTGCTATTATCTGGTCCAATCTGGACATTCAAATCTCTAATAACAATCAGTTTATCTCTTTTTTTTTTCTCTCTCTCTCTCTCTCATCACCCTTTTCTTCAACCTCATAAAAGTTCTCCTTTACTTGCTCTTCTGCCATTTCTGTAAGGGCATGACATTGTATAACCATGACCAGTCTTGATCTGGTCTTAAACCTTGCTCTAATTATTCTCGCAGAGATCGGCTAACATTACATCATACTATCCATCATTTTACCGCTAATCATAAATCCAATCGCATCTCTGCTCCTCTCTCTCTTTCTGGGAACAAGAATTCTGTCTTGATGCCGCTAAGCCCAATAGAGTTCCTCTGTTTTCTTCGCCACATGATGTAACCTCGATGGTTCAAGTAGAGTTCGTATATTCCAAAGTTCAATTCTGGTTCGTATTTTCATGCCTAGGTTCGTCAACAAAATATCGGTTCAGTTTATCATAATATTAATTTCGGCAATCCAAGTTTATTAAGCTGTGCGAGCGATTAGCCCACCTCAGCCGATCCCAGTGGTGCACGTTGCTGCTAGTTTTGATCCACGATTCGAAAGTGAAAACGACTGCAATATCCAAAGATAAATGAAAAAAATTGGTAATATCAGGAGTCTATATGCCCCCCGGGAACGTGTCCGATGGGGAACCAGCAACCTCACACGGGAAATTGAAAATGAGCAAGTTCGAATTCTATAACAAACATCTATTATGGAAATCTGAAAAATACCAAGACAGATGGATATGGGAGAAATAATAGTCGTTACATGTCAAGAAAAAACACATTGGGCTAAAGGTTGTCCTAATAATTGGAAAAATAAAAGCAAATATAGAAAAGAAGAAAAGAGATAGAGTGCTATATATTTTGAATACTGGGTGCAATATATCAGTAAGTGGGAATTGTGACGAGCGAAGATTGTAATGAGGTTTATCAGCAGAGGAGATAAAGGTGATGAATAAAAAACAGGAGAAATTAGTAAGAAAATTTATGTTTGGAGAAAGTGAATTTGAAGCATTAAAGGTATTGGAAATACCCTGCGTGCTTGGCGGGTTAAAAGTTAAGATAAGAACAGAAATTATTAAGGGAGAAGTATCATGGTTAATAGGTAGAGAAGCGATGGAGAATATGGGATTGGTGGTAGATGTAGCAAAAGTGAAGTTCATTTAAAAAAGTTTGGTAACATCAGTGTGAAGAGCAAATTGGACCACAAAAACCATTTGGGAATGCTTTAATAAGAAAGAAAAAGGTAGAGAATGTTTGGATGGAAAAAGAGTGAATTAATGATATGTAAAAATGCAAAAAGAAATTGATAAAACTACACACAATTTGGTCATGGAAGTTATGACAAATTGTGGAAATTAGTAGAAAGTTAAGAATGATAACAATTTTGAAAAAATAAAAGATATAAGAGAAGAACTGAAAAAAAGTTGTGATAAATATTTAGTATGTAAAAAATATAAAGACTCCTCCAAGACCTGTAGTCGGGCTTTCTATGGCATATAAGTTCAATGAAATGTTATCTGTAGATCTGAGGATATTAGATCAACTTCAAGAAAACATCACAGCAGCGAGTAATTATCATTTTTTTATCAAAAATAGCTAGGCCTGGATGTTCAAGCAATCACTCACTTTAAGGACTGCGTCTGAGCTTAAGTTAGAAGTTTATATTACGTGTAATCCTGTCTATTCGTACTTATTTTATTTTTTTATACCAGTCCTTGAACAGGAATTTGTTCATGAGTTTTGGTAACAATATAAAAAATAAGTAATACATAATAAAAAGCTCATTAACTATAATGCAATGAAAATACAATAAAAATTTAACATTCATGAACTAGAATGTACAAATAAGGTATAATAGATAAAATACAATACTCATAACTTACAATCACCTCATTAAAGAATTCTCTTCCGTGATGGAGAAGTCCCAAGCTGAGATAACTTTCTCCACGAATGTAGCATTAACATCGGCCTCAGCATCAATAAAAATACATAAATACATCAGCTATATTTAATTCAATCCAGTATATGTTGCTTATTTCTTGTCCCATTATTTGCAACCTAAGTGAAAGAGAATTTGAAAACTACTTTTTCCTTTGAACGCCTCGCAATCTGTAACTTTAAAGAGGGAATGAATTGGGGTTTCTTTTCTTCCAGGCATATTCACTTGATCTCTCATCGCAGTTGGTAAATAACAAATTTAAATCTTAAAATAAATGACAATTTACATGGACCAGTTTCTTGTAATAAAAAAAGTTTAGTATTTTCTAACTAGTAAACTTAAATCATATCTTCTGCCAGTATGTCTTAAAATTATTTATGAAGAAATCTGAATAATTAGCTTATCAGTTATATTTAAATCTAGGTCAGAGATTTGGTATATATGAAGTTGACAGAATGGCACTTGCCACACCCTAAAATGTGCACGTGCTGGAGCTGGATAGCTATAGATAGTATAATACGAGTTTTGAACGAGTATGAATAGTGATACCAATCACTGTTTTCAGCTCAAGTTCTTACTATTAATTTACAAATCATAATTCTTTACCAATTTACCAGCTACAACTTACCACTGTGCAAAAATATTCACCTTAGAGTTTATAAAATTAACCATGAATTAAGATAACAAAAATGGTTGTTAATCAAAAACAATAATTTTCAGAATATAATAAATGTTTATTAACTTAAATGCATTTGGAGTTGTTAAAGAAAACTCTCACTGTTACCTTTTTTTTAATATATTTTTAATGAAATAATAAAATTTTTAAAAAATTAAAAAAAAAAACATTATTTTTTTTCTTTAAACTGTAGTTAACTTTATTACTATACATTATCTGAGATGAATCAACTTTTTGCCTACTTTTATATGTAAAAGAGTTCCACATTCTGCATTGATCTGAAATGTTGGCCATTTACTAAAGGTTTCAATCAATTTGTTTTTCAGATGAAATAAAATACAAGAGTGAATTATGAAAGGAAGAATATAATGGACAAAGTACTTAACGAGACACCGGAACGGAGGTTCAGATAAAAAAAAAAAAAAAAAATTTGCAGGTAGCCTCTATGATGACATAAATAGATTTCTAGGTGCGAAAAATAATTTTTTTTTTTTTTTTTTTAGGTAGGGTGGGATCCCCCTTTGAGGGAGGTAAGCATAAATTAATTCCTTCAGTTTGCAAATAAAAAAATAAATCTACATCAATTTTCCCAGTATTAAAGAATATTTTCCAAAGTTGAATGCCAAAGAATGAACAAGCTGTATTAAAGAAAACGGAGCGCTCCACGCGTATTCCCGTAATGTCACTCCATTTTGAATTTTACCAGTTAGCTCCAATTAATTCTCGTAGAAAATAAACAAGGAAAATTTTAATTTAATTTCAGATTTCAATGTCCAGCACCATCATTTTAAACTTTTTTATTTAAAACTTTAAATTTCATGGTAAAGTTACATTTAATAATTTCAGTATTACGTCTGTCCTCGCGTTACGTACTTTTCCCGAATATATTATATATATACTATATATATATATAATATATATATATATATATATATACTATATATATATATATATATTATATAATATATATAATATATATATAATATATATATATACATATAGTATATATATTAATATATATATATTATTATATATATATAGTATATTATATATATTATATATATATATATTATAATATATAATATATATAATATATATATATATAATAATATATAATAGTATTATTATATATATATATATAATATATGGGTCAGATCCTATTTTTTCGTAGTTTCATCTTAAGGATAAGTTTGAAAACTTTTGAATATTTTGCATGGCGTATCAGTGTTATCCTGGAAAAGTTCAAGAACCACCATTTCGTTTTGTAATTTACTGCTGGTTGTTTAACAGGGTTGAGCCAAAAGTTTGATCCAGGTGGTAGCAATTTAATCAGCGTTAATAGAGGTACATTTTAAGCTCTATCTCCATTACTTGGTAATTTTATACCAAATTTTCATAGGAGTTGATTTGTTTGGGATACTTAAGCAGAAAGGTAAAATTTTATTGTTTGTTTTTGGGGAAAATACTATTCACCATGAAAATGAATCCGAAAAGTGTGTTAAAAATCGAAGAAATTTCCATTTCGTGGGGTGTATTTATGTAAAAGAAAGGAATAATGTGTTACACGCTATGAAATTTGGTGTAGATTATAGTAACATACTGAAGTATGGTTTAACCTAAATCTTATTTGAAGTTGGTGAATATTTTTTAAAAAAATTTACAGGGTGTCCAAGAATCAATTTTTCCGAAAATCGGTAACTTTGAACCTTAACATATTGCGGAAAGCCTAATGCTAAAAAAATCTGAAAATTTCACACATTATACTACTACCATAGATTTTCCTTCACCTGCAATTTTGACTTTGGTATTTGCTTGGTTTAAGAAATATCAGCCCTTCAAAAATGGCAAAAAAATAAATAAATTTTTTAAGTGTGTTATATAAGCCTATTATTATGAGTATTTTATAACGTTCAAGAACAATACATAGAGCACACAATGAAATAGTGAGGCAAATACAAGAGAGAATGAAAGACATCTCGTATAAAAAAAAATTTAATTTCTTTAAGGTTAATAATACGAATAAGAATGTAACATTGAATATCCTCACTGTAAATCAACACAAATCACACTAAATAACTTGAAATTTATCCTATATTACCATATATATATATATATATATATATATATATATATATAGTAGTATACTTAAGAATTGGAATGACGTTATAGAATAATATATACGATACTATATATAACATAATATACATAATAAACTATGATATACATACTACCGTAGTCGTAACAATAGATAAATACCCAAAAATTCATTAAAGGATATAATGTAAGATGCTAACAAAACCCAATAAGAACTGATTTCTGGTTCACAGATATAACGAAATCTTGTAACAAGCAAGTCCTGTATCAGCGAAATAACTGTTTCATAGATTCCTAATTATTTTTGTAATAGTATCAAAGAGTCACCGAGGCTGATTTCTGTCACCAACGGCGTGCATGGGGAGAGCAGCCAGTTTGATGACCAAAGAGATCGAGAGCCAACATCTTGACCTCTCTTCTGTCCAAAAATATGATCACTTAATGGATAACCATATTTACGGTATTTAAAAAGCAATTTTACATTTCTGAACAAGTGAATACTAGTGTAGTTCAATGTAAAAATAAGTCATTAGACACTAATTAATAGAAAATAATATACAAGAAGCGTTGTCGATTTCCAGAAAAACTATTTTACATCTAATTTGCTAATCGGCAAAAGTGCCATCTCCTAATAGAGGCAATTAATCACTTATAGAAGAATAAATGCTATTGTAGATTATATACTATAACTATATAAATAATATTATTTATATATATGGAGATAAATACAGTATTACTGATATACGGATGATAGGTATTATTATATATATGACCTACCTATACCAGTTAATCATAAATACTAAGTATAGCAGAGTATATATTATACTTTACAACACTAGCTAAGGTATTAATATGGGGATACTAGTAAGTACACTACATACCGGCCTACCATGCAATTAAATAAAGCTACTGCCACTAATCACTCATCAATACAAGGTAATAGAATTATTAACATACAGAAAAAACCTTAAAAATGCAAAATCAGAAAGAATATCAGGTGCCAGTAATATCACGCGGGGTTTTAGTATATATACTATCATATATACGAACCGCGTATATACATACTGCATCAATTTTGATTCATTTTGCACAATTTGAAGAGGGTTTTTTTTATGTTTATAGTATCATACATATCGGAAAATTATATATACCTACTACTGCTGCGGCTGCGATCCTGACCTTACGTGCTGTGGGGTTTTAGTTGGTTGTGTTTGTGTATATATATGGGGTAGGTTTTTGGTTTTTAATAATCTAGTATTATGAATAGTATTTATATATATTATTAGAGAGTAACTTATTTAAATTATGTATATAGTATAATATATAATAAATTTAGTTATATATAGCTATGTACATAAGCCTTTGATCCTCTATATGATTAATTGGCCTGATTTAAGAGGATCACTTTTGATAAGCAAATAATAAAATAGTGTTTCGGACTAGCGAAACTGCTTTCTTTATGTATTTCTTATTAAGTTACTGTCCTGAATGAGCTATTTAGACATAACGTCACATTAAAATCATTTTGCACTTGTCAAAAATAAATTGCTGTTAAATGACGCTTAATTATGATTACCATTAATAGTTCAAATTTTTGGACGGAGAGTGTCAAGATGTTGGCTCTCCGATCTTTTTCATAACTGGCTTCTCTCCCCATGGCACGCCGTTGGTGACAGAATCACCTCGGTGACCTTGATAAAACAAAAAAAGGAATGAAACAGTTATTTCGCATACAGGACTTGCTTTGTACAAGATTTCTAATATCTGTGTACCAGAAATCTTTGTAGCACTTACATATATCC
>JABUQX010030763.1:42500-60948 GCA_015478945.1 Trachelipus rathkii
TCCTTGGTCGCTAGAGTCTACAATGAGGGGTAGTTGTTACCTGTGTTTTGTATGGGAAGTGAGACAATGGTCTGGAATAGAGTATAGATCTAAGTGAGTTCAATGTGTTTTCATGATGGACCAATCTTAGGGGCATGCTTAATTTAAGAAAGAATTAATAACGTGAGGAATGAACGTATTAAGAGAGTGGTGTGGTGTGAAAAAGGGGTAAAATGAGAGAATAATATGACGTAATGTGAGATGGTTCGGTCATTGGAAGATGAATGAAACGTCGGATTGGGTTAAAGCGGATGTATAAGTGGAGAAGTGTGTTGGGAACCGCCGGCTGGGAGACCGAAGGAAAGTGGATTGAGTCGGTGAACGAATGTCTGAAGGAGAAAATGTGAGTTTGGCAAAGGCGAGAATAAAGGTGCAATGATAGAGAGAATGGCGGGGTTTGTTATTGGGGGCATGGTTGTGCCCACCTGGGCCAGGGGTGAACCTTACACTTGACGATTTACCATAGTGAGGTCCCGTCGCGGTCCATGATGCTCTAGGGGGAATTTCTGTCTGTGACGAGCTCTCACTAATTGATGGTACAGAGGGGGCGGTAAAGGCTGGGCTTTCTTTTCGACGGTTTGTCATGTTCTCCTACTCTTTTCTCTTCCGATGTTGGTACATGCACCTTTACCGCCCAAATCTTGGGGCAAAGGGATAGGTGAAGAAAGAAAGAAAGAAAGATATATATATATATATTATATATTATATATATATATATATTATTATTATATTATATTATATATATATTATTAGTATATATATATATATATATATATATATATATATATTATATATAATATATATATAATATATATATATAATATATATATATATAATAATAGTATTAAGTCATCACCCACCTTCTTTCCCCAAGACTGGGGGTAAGGTGCGTAACATGAACGGAAACAATAGAGCTAAAAGAAGTATGACGCAAGTCGAAAAGAAAGTGCCCAGCCTTACCCCCCTTTTACCTTTTTGTGAGAACCTCGTCGCAGTCAGAAAGTTCCATTCTAGAGCTTCACGGAACCTCGCGACGGACCCTCACTAGGCATCTCGTCAATCGGGGGATGTATCCCTTGGCTCCAGGTGGGTCACGAACCATACCCCTCACAAAACCCAACCAGCATTCACTTCCTATTATGCACCTTTCTTCTCTCCTCCAGGCATTCTCCTGCGACTGACTCAATTCACTTTTTTCTCGGTCTCCCAGCCGTCGATTCCCAGCACACTCACGCACTATGCATCCGCTTAACCTACCGACTATCATTCATCCTGTTCACATGACCAAACCATCTCACGTGCTTTCATTTATTGTCTCATTTATCCTTTCTTCACACCACCCACACTCTCTAATACGATCAATATCCTGCATTTTATCATTCTTCGCTCACACTTAATACACACCCTAAGGTGGTCCCATCTCGATCACATTGTACTTTAAATCTAACCTCTTATTCCAGATCATAGTCTCACTACTATACATTAACACAGGTAACAACACACCCTCATGTAAGACCTAGTGCACTCAAGACATACAGGTAATTTTTTTAACTGAAAGAGTCGAAATTCAAGGTAGAGGAACATACTCTCCATCTCTCTTATGTTTTTTTTAATATGTTTATAGATAGTGTAGTTAGGGATACGGATATAATTGGGAAATGTGCTAATTTGAATCTGTTTAAACATATGTATTTTTAAGAGTCGTTTAGAATAAGTTTCATAGTCACAATCAGAACATTCTAATAATTTTGTATTTGTGTGTTGTATGTCTAAATGCTTTAGCATATGTAGTTTTAGGCTCTTTTTTTCATTACATTCATAGCTGCAATCGGAACATTTAAACTGTTTAGTATTTGTGTGTGTAAACAAGTGGTCTTTTAAGGATCCTTTATGATTACATCCATAGTTACAGACGGAACATTTATATAATTTAAATTCTGAATGTGTTAACATGTGTTTCTTCAGGTTCTCCTTCCTATTAAATTCAAAATTACACTCAGAACATTTAAATAATTTAATATTTGTATGCATTAACATGTGAATATTTAAGTGACCTTTATGATTACTTTCATAGTTACATCAAATTTTTATGTTGGATTAGGGATGAGAGATCATGGACGTAATCACGGAGGCAGTGCTTAGAGGTGGGATGAGCCACGTAGAAAACTAACCAAGTTGTATATTTTTTTATTGATTTTATATTGATTGGAACGAAGAGATTTGGTGGTGGTTCATAATTTGTTGTGTGTAACATGTGGTGTTTCAGATTTGTGTGTTTTGTGTTCGAGAATAACCAGACTATGTATGGATGGATCTTTATCATGTCTCATGGTTGTGAAGTTGGGTAATTCAAAGAGGTTGGTATCTGGAGTGTCATTCTGAGTAACTGCACTTGGAACATTTAAACAATTTTGTGTGTGTTAACATGTGGCTTTTTAAACTCCTTTTTAGCTCACATTCGTAACTGCACTCGGAACATTTAAACAATTTTGTGTGTGTTAACATGTGACTTATTAAGCGGTCTTTTAGCTTACACTCATAGCTACACTTGGAACATTTAAATAATTCAATGTTTGTATATGTTGACTGCATTTTATGTGTTAACATGTGTCTTTTTAAGCTACTTTTTAGCTTACATTCAAAGCTGCACTCGGAACATTTAAACAATATAAAATTTGAATGTACAACCATATGTTGTTTCATGTTTCCTTTGGAATTACATTCATAGGTACAAATTGAACATTTGAATGGTTTTGAGTTTGTGTGTTTTAACAGGTGACTTTTTAAATAAGATTTCCTATTACATTCATAATTACAATGAGTACATTTAAACTTGTTTAGTGATGTTCGTGGGCGGAGACTTGAAGAGCTTTTCGATTTGAGTCTGGTACTTTTCTCTCCATGATCGGCGTTACTAATGTGAGTCTGTACAAAACAAATGAAAAAATAAAACAGAAAAGTAACACTTATAATGCATTTAAAAAAGGTCATTATATTTAGTTAAGTATTATAATATGATAACACTGCGTTTTGCAAAAATATGTTGTTGCGGTAAATCAAATTTTAGGCTTAAAAATGGCTTAGTGGCTTAAAAATGGAATGACTTGATGGCTTAAAAATGGAAGGTGGCTGGTGCAATTAAATCCTTCGGTGGATGTCAAAGGGACTAGTCATGATTGAGACTAGGGCTTACATAGGGTATGTTGTTACCTGTGTTAATGTTGAGTTGAGACCATGGTCTGGAATAAGAGGCTATGGATCTGAAAGTAACAGTGTTGTTCAGCATGGACATCTTAGAGGTGTGTTAAGGTGCAAGAAGAATCTGATAAAATGAGGAATGGATGTATTAAGAGAGTTGTGTGGTGTGAAGAGAAGGGTAAATGAGAGAATAAATGAAAGTACTTGAGATGGTTTGGTCATGGACGATGGATGGACGATAGTTGGTTGGTTAAGCGGATGTATTGTGGTGAGTGTGCTGAGAATCGACCGGCTGGAAGACAGAAGAAAAAGTGGATTGAGTCAGTAAAGGAATGCCTGGAGAGGAATGTGAGTTTGGTAGGGCGAGAGACAAGATGCACTGCAAACATTAAGTGAATGGCAGGGTTTGGTGAGAGGGGTATGGTGTAGTTAGTTTATAGTCCTGACAAAGTTTTATTCACAAGACAATTGTAAAAAGTAAGTACAAACATTTCTACAAGTTTAAAATCATGCGTCTAATTTAATCAAATGATACTAATTGAAAAAAGAAGCATTCAACGTTCTTAGGAATGAAACTTCCATCACATTTTAGAAGCATTTTGTATTCATTCACAACTTTTAAATATAGAAAGAAATCTCAATAAGCATCAATTATTTTTAAACTTATTCTTTTTCTCGAGTGTGTGTACAGAACCCACAACAGTTTAAGAGTTGAGCAATTGGAAAACTAACTCATGGGGCATGGGGCATGGGGCAGGTTCTGCCTTAGTGGCATTGGTGTATCTCTTACAATGTATTTAAGGTTCAAGTAAGAGTTTCAATTTTTCACAGAGGGAAAATATTGGGATACGTTTGAAGTGGAAATTTTTGCTCAAATATAGTTTAATTTGTTAGAGAGTGGTGCGGACCAAAGTTTAAGAAGATAGCAATGTCGGATGGACTTCAGATGAATGCAATAAATAAAGATATGGTGAACCGATTGCAAAGTATGACAATTAAAAAATTAACATGTGAAAGGAGGATCTCGAGACATGTAGTAACCATACAAGATTGGTGTGGCCAATGTGAGGAAGCAGTAGAACCACTTCCTCTTGAGGGTTACCTCAATAAGAGTGACCACTGACCACCCACTGAAATCATTTTTTTTATTATTCTTTCTTCATTCTCCTCAGTAGTAGCTTAAGAACATTCCTTCCAACATGTCCTGAAATCTTGGGCGAATGAAACTAAATAATCTGTCAAATGCAGTTACTTCGGTGTGAAGATGATGAATGTTGCCTATTTGTCACCTTTCTCATTATCAGCAACCCGATAGTGAAAAGGGGTTCAGCAATGAGTAAGAGTGAAGTAGCCGAAGAAGCTGTCTTACAATTTCTACAATGCTTTACTCGTGGAAAAGTTGGAGAATGCGGCCTTTAATGCATGTACGGTTAGCGCAAGTCAATATTTAAATAACGTAGGGTTGGTCTTGGATTAGCATTAAAATCCAAGAGAGGGCAATCAGAATTCTGTCAGTTTTACAATAAAGATTGAGGCACTGGGAGGAAGAGTGAACGAGAAGCAGCAATCATGGAAAAAGACACACACATCAACCACTCTTATTTAAAATATATCTAAAAATACTGGTGTTGATCTGCTATGGATTTCAGTGAGGCTGGGAGGAGGCTTTCAGCAAATCTGAAGCGTGGATGGATTTGACATGGGAAGAAAAGATTAGAAAATTATTGTGCATAATTTTCGTTATCTAGTGTTTATAAGAAGCACAGATGACAAACATTATGAGTTTCAATAAAAGACTTGATAGAAGCAATCCTGATTGTAAGGGTGAGTTGTTCTTAAGTTCCGTATTTATACAGAATTTCAACTCCTTACATGATTTTAATTAAGTTTCCCAAAATCTTTTGTTTCAACAAGTTTCCTTGTTTCATGAGGTGAGTATATAATAACTTCCTCTTTTTCCATTTTGCACATTTAGAATTCGTAATTAGGTAAGAAATAATTTTATTTTATTGAGTGTTGAAGGGAAGGTATATGCTGGTATTTTGGTTGAAAGAGTGCGTCGAGTGACTGAGGGGACTCGTTGGTGAAGAACAGGTGCGTTTAGGAGTGTGTCAGAGGATGTGTGATCAAATCTATTACATTTGAAATTTTCTGATTTGTATCTTAGGATTATACCATTGTCAATTAATTATTTAGGGGTTTTCTGGATTCCAACAGGCGTATGATAGAGTTATAGGGAAGCTTTATGGCAGGTATTATGATGATATGGTGTTGGTGGTAGGCTTCTCAATGGAATCAAAAAGTATTTATAGGCGATAGTGAGCGTGTGTAAGAATAAATGGTGTCAATGGTGATTGTTTAGGATTAATAGGGAAGTGAGAAGGGTTGTTATGTCGTGGATTTGTGATTCAATTTGTAAATGGACTGGGTTATGAAAGAATTCGGAGTGGGTGATGGCAGGAAATGGTGTTAATGATGGAGGAGAGGAGTAGAGGGTGCCCTACCTATTAATATGCGGATGATTTGGTTCTGGGTGTGGGCGAAATCTGAAGAGCAGTTTGTAGTGAATTGGTAGAGAGTTGGCAAGGGTATGTAAAAGGAGGGTTGGAAAGTAACTAGATAAGAGTAAGGTTATGGTTGGTGAGTGAGGTAACAGTCCTCAGTGTGAAGTTATTTTAGATGATGAGCAGCTGGAGCAAAGTGTCTGAGTTTAAAATATTTAGGGTATGTCGTTGGATGAGAAGGGACGGAATGATGCACAGAGTGTAGTAAGGAAAGTTTTTGAATGGCAGGAGGTTGCTGGTGCAATTAATCGTTGGTGAATGAACGGGGACTAAGTCTTGAGTGCGCTAGAGTCTTTTATACGATGAGAGTATGTTTGTTACCTGTGTTATTGTATGGAGGGAGACTATGGTCTGGAATAAGAAGTTATAGTCTAAAGTTCAATGTTTCAGATGGACAAGTCTAGGGGGCATGCTAGGTGTGAAAGAATTAATAAAATGAGAATTGAACGTATTAGAGATAGTTGCTGTGGTGTGAAGAAGGGTAAAGTGAGAAGAATAAACTGAAACGTAATGTTGAATGGTTTGGGTCATGTGAAAGGATGAGATAGTCCGTTGGTTAAGCGGATGTATAGTGGAGAGTGTGTTGGGGAACTGACCGCTGGAGACCGAAGAGAAAGTGGATTGAGTCGGTGAACGAATGTCTGAAGAGAAGAATGTGAGTTTGACAGCCGGCGAGAATAAAGTGCATGATAGGAGAGAAATGGCGGGGTTTTGTATGAGGGTAAGGTTGCTGGCCCACCTGGGTAAGGGATGACCCTTACACTTACCGATTACAATGAGTGAGGTCGTCCGGTCCATGAAGCTTCTAGGTGGAATTGTCTGTCCTTGACGAGTTCTCACTACAGAGGGGGCGGTAAGCCTGGGCTTTCCTTTCGACTTTTTGTCATCTCTTTCTACTGCTTCTTCTTTTTCCGATGCCTGACACGCACCTTACTCCCAAGTCTTGGCAAAGAGGAAGATAAGAAAAGAAGAAGATAATTTTAAGTAACTCTTTAAAATCTGAAAGGGAAATGACAACCCACATTTTTTCTCTTAAAAAAATGATTAGTAGAGATTACAGTAATTTTTATTTAGAATTTACAAGTGAAACAAATCAATTTTTTTCTTGTGTACACAAAATGTTTTAATAATTTTACTAAAACGTAGAAAAAGATGTAATAAGAGAACACATGAT
The DNA here is from genome assembly GCA_015478945.1 of Trachelipus rathkii. Taxonomy (NCBI): domain Eukaryota; kingdom Metazoa; phylum Arthropoda; class Malacostraca; order Isopoda; family Trachelipodidae; genus Trachelipus; species Trachelipus rathkii. The sequence continues at coordinate 49,476 of JABUQX010030763.1, forward strand.
CCACTGGTAGTACAGAATAGCTTTCTGAATTTAATCTTAAAATCACACACACACATACTGACTACAGGCACAAGATAAATTTAGGAGTAATAAGATTAGACCTTTGTTAGCACATCCCCACCTTAATATACCAACTCTTAGTGAAAACGTCGTTTGCCAGTCGAACAATCCACAACTGAGAGTATGCACAGAGTACTTTAAATCTTCCCCCTTTCTTTTTTGTTTTAAAAATAAAAGTTTCGGGCGGGGGCATGAAGGGATTCGGCTAGCTTCGCATGGATCCTCTACTATGACATCTCGTACAATGGTGCGGAAGTCTTTCCTTGGCACCAGGTGAGACTAAAACACATCATAAAACACGCCGCAATTTCACTCCTGTTATGTACTTTTCTTCTCACCCATCTGCCAAAAAACCCATATATTCTCTCTCCTGTCGGCAATTCATTTTCTGGACCTCATTCCACTCACTTTCATCTATCTCCATCCCGTCTATCCCAAGAACAAACACACTTACACTGATAAAAGCATCTTTAAAGCCGACACGACTATCACCCATACCTTTTCCATATAATATCAGACTATAGCTACTTTGGAGTTTCATATTATTGGTGTTTTACCCCTCTCCACTCAAACAAAGCTTCCTAAATATCGGATACCAAATTACATTTCTTTTCTCAACACCTAGCACGCACTAAGATTGTTCATTCCTAGCATCGCTGAACAAGATTGTTTATTTAGATTCTTCTCTCTTCTTAACTCAGGACCATCGTCCACTACTTATTACTGATTAAACACTGGGTAACAACAATTAACCTCATGTAGACATAGTCGCTCACATTAGTTCCTTAACATCTCAAGGCATACGATATTATAACTGCAGCCATGTCACATTTGTGGCCATTTTATCAATTTCGTCACGTCACTCAGTGGCAATATCTACATCGCGTGTTGTCATTCAACATATATACTAATATTGTGAAAGTCAGACAATTTTTTCACAGCTGATCACCATTTACTATTGTATCTTTAGTTAGATGGACTTTCTCACTCATCACCATAAACCTAACTATTATCTACGTTTACATTCAAACCTCCTTTACACCCTGCCTACTACTCTCTCATACAGTCGTAAATCTAACATCAAATCTTCCTTACAGATTCAAGGCGCCGCATGCACGCAAAACCAAACATCCTCATATACATACTTGGTAGGCGAATCCTGCGCACTCATCATTATGACTTCTCATCCCATTTTTAACACTATCTCCTTGTCATACTTCTATCCCTTCTATTTTCTTTCATATAACTTCATACCAATCATACATGAATGGATCACCATAAGGAGAGATATAGATTGGCTATTCTCTTGAGTCTTCACTCCGCTATTAAATAAACCAATTCCCCTTATTACGAGAACTCTATTTATTTTTACACACGCTTCACTATACTGTCTATACCATCCTTTCTTGATATCTATAAAGGCCTAGACCTTTTACTCTACTAAGACCCCATATATCAACTACACCTGCTTATAGAGCTTCACTACTTACTCTCTTTATAATCTTCAGATTCCGTATACTCATCCACGTTTGTTGACTCTACCTCGGAACAACCAGAAATAAATTCAACGTCATTGTTAAATGTTTCAGTATATGAATATACCACACAATATCTTCCGAACCACTTCATAAGAAAATAAGCACCATATGTTCTTCCCAAATCAGTTTATCCAGATCCATATTAGGCACAGCATGATGAGCCCAAAATACCTCCAAAAAATAATACAAGCAGCCGTAAACCAGTACACTGCAGAACTAATGTCATAACTACCACGCTCAGGGTACAAAAAACAAAAAGACTGGTTATCTTTCTCCGGCTTTTCCACAAAGAAATGGCAAGCATATTGCTCTCCTCCAAAAATGCACGAGCTATGAAAACGAATATAAGGGCAGTCTAGGTAACAATATAACGCATTATTAGTATGATACAACTCTACAAATACAATCAGATCACCTTATATTCACATTATAAGTATCTTACATGCTTATTTAGAAACAATTACCCTTGAATAAAATGTTTATTTATTTTTATATAATAATATATATAAATAACTACTATATATAAAAATAATATATATTATAAGTATATATATTATATATATATTAGAAGTAATATGGGAATAATGTTACGTATATATATAGTATTGTTATGTATGGTAGCCATTTGAGCTCATTTCTTTTTTCCCCTTTCCAGGTGATTAGATTTGCCCATATACTCAAGACGGGTTAGTGAAAACAGTACGTGAAGTGCAGATTAGGTGCACACGAGACTAATAATAATAGGAAAATAACATAAAGGAACGAGAGATCGATGGCAGTCCTGGAGTCAAGTAAATGTATTATAGCAAAGTTAGTTAAAGGGGCCTAAAGCTCGTATTTATTAATTGTATATATGTAAATTATATAATATTAATATCTAAATATTAAAATTGTCAATTCCACATTTATCCAAAAACAAAATCCTGATAGACCCCTTTCTATATCAAGTGTGATTATACTAATATAAGGTAATGTTAAAGGACTTAGACAAGTAATAAAGAATAGTTAAAATGTGAAATTTTATAGTATCAGTGCAAAGGATACAGTTTTTCATATGAAAGAGTATTAGTTATATATCTGCATTACTTCATAATCGATTATTACTAAACTACATTGTGAATAATAGAGTAAGACTATTTACTGTCTACAGTTCTAATAATCGAGGAATTCTCAGTCCCCATCCAAAGGGGTGTGCGCTCCACGGCTAATTTAATAGGAGTGTACTCGCGAGATCGCAATACTTTCAAAGATACTTTGTCATTCGCGTAGAGCCGAGTTGCGGTTTGAGGTCTGATAACTTTGCACTTATGGGCAGGTGAGTTGATAACTTCAAAGGGAGCATGTTGTCCGGCTTGATCATTGTGATGTCGGCTGGGATCATATGAAATTCGATTTTTTTCACGGACATATATCGTTTATGAAGCCTGAGTGCCCAGTCCCTTCCCTTGCCGGTTGTATCGGCTCACTGGTATCCGTTAAACCCACCGCGCCCCAAATAATTGCCCCCCCCCTCGTTCAATGGAGCGAAAATTGGCGGCCGCATTATATTGAAATGAGCTAATTTGTTTTATATAGGCCCGCGCGTAAGATTGGCATCAGCTAAAAACCGGATTGGGTGGAGTCGTTTTCACACATCTGACTGCAGAATAGTGTTCCATTACTTCGGTTTTAATTGTGATGCGGCCTATCTTAATCGAGAACACATCAGTGTTGTTGCATCGATAATTCATAAATTTTTAATTTATCATTAATTATGAAGACAACTAATATATTGTTTTTCTTTGGGCTATTTTTTTTATTAAATTACAACAAATAATTATATACACATATTATTTTATATATATATCCTGAATCAAGATTGAAGAGGAGATTCATTCTATGTGACTTTGAGTATTTTAAAGATTATCATATATAAATATAAAGTTAAGGAATAGTTTAAATAAATATCCGAAAAAATAAAAATTAGGAAAAAGGAAATAAATCACTAATTTTTTATTTCTTTATTCTTTGTTGTTCCTTGGGGTCATAGAAGAGTTTCTTGTCTATTTTATATTTTCCTACCATTTAAGTGATATGTAAAAGTTTTGATAGCTTTTGGGGCCTGTATGAAAAAAACCAAATTAAAAGGAGGTTTTAAGGCAAAAAATCAGGCCTAATACTAATCAGGAACAACTGGCGAGTTAATAAGAATATATTACTAAATAGCTTCCCCCCTTTCTGATAATATTTCAATTACTCTTGGGACCCCGGATACGAATAACTTGAAAAATGGTAGACCCGCATCAAAGGAATCGATATAGAAGCAGACTCTGAACTCAAAATGATTTCGAATTAATAGTGTTATTAGAAGAATGTTATTCTCTGTGGCTATTCCAATTCGGCGAAGAACTAGCTGTTCCCCCCCCGAAGAAATCACGTTCCTTGCCGTAATTCTTCTTATCTACCGGTGGGGGTTACGAAATGTTTGTTTTTCTTTTGCCCGTCCGTCGTGTTCGTATTGCTAGCTCTGTTTTCAACATTCGACCCCAATTGTAATGGTTGTCTGAGGTTGAAAGTCGTACCTCATTTATATACGTTCTGACACGCAATAACCAAATTACAAATTCTTTAATTTACCAAATATTTTCCAAATTTTGAAATCTAAGGGTTAATTTCAATTTTTTTTTAGATGTTGGCAAGGTACACCTTAAGTTATATTTAATTAAAAAAAATTTTCTCAGACACACAGATTTTAACCATCCATAAACCTTCGCCATCGCAACTACGATTAACTCACTCACAAAAAAAGTAAAGATGGATAAAGTTTGGGGGCCTTAATAGCGAACTTTTGGGGAGAAACTTTTTTAAAACACTTTGTCTGAAGGCTTTTCGAGGAGTTGCTCGACGCGTGCTTCTGAATATTAAATAATTTGTAATGAACATAATTTTGAACAAAACAATTACTGTATATAAAGAAACCTCAATTTCAGTCCAAACAAGCCACAGACCCACCTACATGTACAATATTTTCTTTTATTTGAAAAAAGGTTTGGTATTGAGAGTATCTGCGTAAATAATCAAGCTATCTTACTGTTTCTTTTGTCAATAATTACTTCTTTACAAAATGAAACATTTTTCAAACTTAATAAATAATTCCCTTGATTTCGATCGGGTGTCCCCCGCGTCAATACATATTTCCTTTCGTAATTTACTAAGATTTTTGTATCAAATTTCCTTTCCATATTGTGCGGACATTTGCAAGTCCCCCCCCCTCCCCCATATAGTATGAAGTGCAAATAATTATAGATCACGAGAGAGCATCGTAGTCAAATTATATTGCTTTATTTTGTTAATTTCATACATTATTTTGAAAATATATATACCAATTTTTGTTTTTATATATTTGTTTTCTTTGTTTGTTTTGTTTGAATTTAATTAATTGTTTCTTAAGTTCTGGATAAAATTCCGAGAAAAACATCGATTTGAAACATTTTTTTTTCAAAACTATCGTAGTATTTGACAAACAGTATTGTTTGTTTCGTTTCAAAATCTCATAACTACACACTTTTTTTTTCCTCTTTTCACATATATATATGTATTTATTAAATAATTACATCTCATCTGTGAACAACAGAAAAGTTGTCGCAAATGTGCTAGATGAAGCAGGCGCTTTGGGTTCTGAACGCAGGCGAAATTTGGCGCAGAGTCTTTTCTTGCTAGATTTAATCCTTTCTTCTGAACATACGAACTTATCTTTTTTTTCAATATCTAAATAAGTATACAAAGGCCCAAGTTCCGCCCTTGGGTTATCTTTCTTCTTTTTCTTTTCTGTAAAAAAAATCATCGACTTTAAAAAACTAATTCCTTATTTTGGAAAAAGGCCACTCATCGAATCTGAGCCTCGCACAATTGTAATAACTAATAAAAAAATTTAACGTATAAAATTACCTTTAATTTGGTCTGGTTTTGACAAAAATAAATTTGGAACCTGTTACTCCAAATGTATATCCCCATAAGTTAATTCTTTTGGGAATAAGAATGTTTTAATTTGGTTTTTTTTGCGGGAGACCTGCTATATATATATTTTTTTAATGGCCGTGGATTCTATTACATCAACTCCCTACAGAACTTAACAAAAAATATAGGTATTATCAAAGTTCCCTCAAACTGTCTGTCAGTAACGCTCTCGAGAAAGAAAAAGGGGAGTCGGCAATTTTTCAAGAAGAAATGATATATTGGGCATTACTTTTTTTTTCCAATTTTAACATAGTAGGGATGAAGAGACACCATGTACAGCCCTCTACCTAAACAAGATAAAACCGTCCTTTGGTTCTCAATTTATATCTAGGTAAGTGTGTGGGGTTATTGGCTCCATGGCGGAGAGGGATATCAGCTAGACATATGGAAATCACTAGTAGGAGGTAGAGAGAGAGGGGATAAGATATTTTTATATTTATTCGCGCTTTTAGAACCAGTTGAAATTACTTGGGGCAAGGCTTTAGTATATGTAGAAATTCCAAATATGGAGAATGAAATTATTTTTTGGTAGAGACACAGTGACCTAAAAAATATATGAGACCCCTACCAGAAGACCCACAGTTGAGATCGAAGAGTTATTGGAGAGTTTTTTTTTTTTCGAGAGAGAGTTACTTAATCGAATGGCAGAGAGATAAGTATTTTAAATGTCTCATAAGAGATTGTGGAGATAAGCTCGAATGCGAGAAACCGCTTTATTAAAGTAATCATTAATTTAAGCAAGCCACCGGATATATGACAGAGGAGGATACTTTTTATCGATATCTATACATACCGTTTGGCGAGAATTCAAATTATTAAGTGAGAACCCTCTTCAGAACTGCCCTTATGGGTAGATGAATAACTCACTAATTTAATGAAGGGCAGTTATGCGAGGATCGGTTGTCGGTAGGTATAGCTTAGGTAAAAGCTAATATCACCTAATTAAAACTCTCATTATATAGAAGATAAGTAGGTACTTCACACAATCTGATTGTGATAAGTAGTGGCTTACGGAATGTATTACTGGGAGTATACCTCTATTAGTTATATAATATGATAGTATATCCTCCTGGTTTTTAATCAACGTGTCAATCTATATATAAAATTAACACATAAAGTGCGTTAACTCATATATTTTATTATTATATCTAGTCACTATATTATTGTACCCAATTATATAAACTTGAGTGATATAATTAAATCTTTTTAATTATACTTTAATTATCAAACTTTTATTAATATCGCATAATATAAAATACATATAATATATATATAATATACTAAATTTTTATTCCTATATAAAGTGTAATTACTAGTTCCATTGTATTGAATTATTTTGTATGATACGTATGGACTGCCGTCCGTGTCTCGTAAATGTTTGTACAACTTTATATAAGTACTATATTTATATAATATACTATACTAGCTTGGTTATAGAAAATAATAATTCCCTTTAAAAAATAAAATACTGTTTTTTTTTTTGCGGCAGATAATGAAAATAAATGCGAAAAGAAAAGATTTTTTGGGGATGACTCGTTTTTTTTTCCCTTTTCTTTTCCTTCAAAAGGAACATAAGCTTACAAAAAAATTTTTTTTCGAGTCAAAGATAGTAAAAATTCCTGAAAAATGGGGGAATCCTTTTCTTATGAGGAAAAGGGAGATTACCAGCTGTAGGATTGAAAGAGACCAAAAGAGAAAAGCCGCTTTTCAAAAATGTGACGACTGCAAAATGGTATCTCTCCATTTTAAACTAAATAAGATACGCCCCTTAAAGAAAAAGAAAGAAATGTCGTGTATCTTTTAGAACCTCTAAAGTCGAATTTTTTCGAGCATTACCATCGCGTAATAAAACCACGGATTTGGATGGCGAGAGATAAGATTTATGCGTAAAATTAAGAGATTCTTTCACGAGCTTGCTCGCTGGTGCAATATTCCTCCCGTTTCAGTTTTTTATTTTTTTAGTACAAAAGAAAGTCTTACTAAATATAAATGTCCTGCTCGAACGGCTATACTTGTAAAACAATGACTTCTCTCTATAAAATATAAAATTCTCTGGAGTGTTGAACATACTCTAAAATTATTATTTGGTTGCACTTTCCACGCCCAATACCCAACCGGATACAAACATGATGAACTGGTTGATAGTTTTGGGGAATTACCTAATTTTTGGGTCGGATATACTCTGTAAATATTTGTTATTCTTATAAAAATGAGCAGTATGAGCATATAAGTCGAAAAGAATATTCTCCATATCTCACTGAACTGTTATCAGATAGAGTGCTTTTAATGAACACATGGTGGATATTTCATCGAGATCTGAGAGATGTAAAGAATGTTCTAATTATTAGGCCACATCTTTTGGAAGTTTTCTGCTGGCTAAGGGAGGTAATGTCTGGGGTATAGAAGTATAATAAATATAGATTCCTCTGCGTACCGTATGTTAACGCACCTTGAGCAATCTCTGGCAGGTCGAGCAGTATTAAAATCTCTGGTAAATGAACATTGCGAATCCGCGCATTTCATGACACTTACGCTCTTTGCGCCTCTTTGGGTATTATTTCTTCATTATCAGCCCTTGCTGGAGTATTGTGAAAGAAGTAATCAGAGCATGCGTGATTATATTTTGAATCACGAGGGGCGAACTGGCCAAAGGTTGGGTTTTGATCAGATCAGATAGTACGATTGGCCAATGAGCATTACAATTTTCCGAATCTCGGTATATGAAAGGGTAATGGATAGAGGTGAGTCTGACAGGGCTTTCTCCACTCAACCCATAATCTTCATGTCATCTTCCTAAAGATTCTGCTCACCGAGAAAATAATATGGAACGAATAAAATTGTGAAATTACCGTTTAAATGCTCCTAGGCACTACCTACTTCTCTTTCAACGCTAAAGCTCAGCAAACGAATAAACAGATACAAGAAGTTGATATTAACTTTCCTCAAGATATCAAACATAGGTAGGGATTTCTGGTAATACTGGAAGGACCCAGGGGAAGCGACAAATGCTTAGGAAGTTCCAAGCTTAGTCAGCAAAATAACGGCTGATCTCAGATCAGCTTAAACTCTTGCCATCATTGTGGCATAGAACATAATTCTAACTATTTTGCATGCTGAGTTTTCCCCTTCTATCTAGATCTGTTCGTTCTGTCGGACGAAAGGACATCAAAGGGAGGAATGCCATGGAAATTATCACAACAGAGAAATGGAAAAATAATCCAATCCCTTTCAGGGCGGAAGCCATCCGGTGTGTCCATGATTGTTCATGGGGCCACTTTGGATAGCATCGGTGAATTGTCAGAGGCAGCGAAGATGTTGCTGGCGCTGATAACTTTATCCGGAAGACGGCTTCGCCTAAGCCCGCAAAGACCATTATTCAATGGAGATATGGCCCTAAAGCCAATAACCTTGCACCACTGGTTTGTTGCTATGTTTTCACGAAACAGGCGCGGTGGCGTGTTCATGGTGGATGCTTCGTTCTCTTTTAAACTGCCAAATCGAGCGCGTTGACTTCTAGATTCAGGGTGTCGCCACGTGAGCTTCAGGCAAATAAATGAACCATGTATTTGTCTTATGTATGACAACTTACCCATTTTTGTTATACTGGAGGTTTAAAGACGTCCATATGTTAGTAATCGTTAGATTGTTTTCTCAGCCTCTTTCATGTGATTGTGCTCATTGTTTGGATGTGGGGACGGAATGTTTCTCTTCGCTTGTTTGCAATGGTTGCGTGGCGTTCTCTACTATTATTCATTTCGGCTGGTTTTGGGAAATAGACATTTCCTCAAATAGTGTGCGGGCGGCGTTCCTTACATACTGTTATCGAGACATTTCGTGGTATTGGCCTCGCGTAATGGCTTGTCCGGGATGTGACGCAGATGTCAAGCTTTTCGGCAAAGTTAGCGTGATTTCCGTAGCGGGTTTGTCACAAACCGGTTTTTGAGGAAATTTGCCGAAGTTTTTATTTTACTGTGGTGTTCCTCTTCAGAGTGCTTGAGAGATATCCCTTGTGTTGGGAGTATTCCCTTTCCGTGTGCGGGAGCCAATATAATCTTTCTTCCAACAATAATCTTCTTGTCTCGATATTCATACACATCAGTTGCTTAGGTCCGGTAAGGAGAGCTTGGTTTAATGGTAAATTAGCACGAGGAAGTCTATGTAGAAGTGCTCGAAGGAATAAGGATTTGGCACATCGGCGTGTAGAGAGAATGCCAAGTTGACTTGGAAGCTATCATGTGGATTTAAATTTGCCAATAAATATCTGGATGGCTGTCCATAGCGTTCAGACTGACAGCCATAACAACGAATTGATGGCTCGTTTATTTGGGTAGGAGTGATGGTACTTTTATTGATATTTTTGGTGGAATTGCTTCCCTGGGGTAGTCCTCGCATGCTAATCCCGTCGCGGGTGGTAGTGTGTGTAAACTACAGTATCTACCCAGCCATTATTATGCCAGGTTTGTGCCAAAAAAGTATTTCTCTTGGTTGGTTCGGTAAAGTGCCTTGTCTTGGCAATTCTGATACGTCGCTGAGTGTGATCGTTCGGTCATGTGGAAGCTGTGGGTATTGTTGGACTCCAGCGAACCCGCATATGCATTGAATATTGGACTAGAGCAAGATATTGATGGATTTTTGGCGTTTTTCGCATAGTCCGACCGACGGACCGAACAGATAATATAGGGATCGACTTTCCGAGTGCAGCAAGGAGAATGCTCTTCTGTTCTCAAGCTACGGGAGATTGATGATGTTGCGCTCTGGCTGAGTAATGTGCAGGCACCTAATATTGAATTACCACTGATCGATCTATCCCTCCCTGTGCCGTGTGTTTCAGGGCCACTTTGGCCACAGGAATTCGGCGTCTCGTGTTTACGGATAGTTGGAGGACAGCGGCATCATCCGAAAAAAGTCGATCACCTTATTCTGCTCCTGTTGTGCCAGTGAGAAACAAAGGAACAAGGTTCTTTACGTTATGTATCGGGACTGACCGGGCCTTCGAAATAAATGTAACACCAAGGCATGGGACGCTTTTCCCTTACTAACCTGATTCGACTTTCGACTTATATATGTCGGGTTTCAAAATACTTTACACAGGTATCGATTTGGTTTCGTGGTTATTAACGCGAACTGAAAATGGACGAGGATATGTGTGGAAAAGAGCTGCATTTTCACAACGCCATTCTTCTTTTCATGTATGAGTTTCTTCGGATGCCAAATTCGGGGTTGAAGGGTGACAAGCCAATTTCAAAAACGGGGCAAATGATGCTGGCTTTTCAGGATTCCTGGTCATAGGTATCGGGCTTATTTGGAATGACATAATATTAGGTCGCACTTTCGAGCAGGCACTTGGTCTCTTCTGGGAAAAGCTCTGAAGGCATTACATAAGCTAAATGGTTTTAAATTGAAGTGCCACAGAAGACGAAATGTTGTGTCGGGATCTGTGGAATTTTTAGGGGCATACTTATTGTGGTCGGGTATTCTTCCCCTGGAGAAAAACTTATCTGGTAGTTCTTGATTTCTCAGTGCCGTAAAGACAGGTTAAGTCAATTGAGGCAAGTTTCTTAGGTCATGGTTAATTTCATATCTACCGCGCCATTTTCCTAATATGTTCGAATTGGCAAGCCGTTTATCGGCAGAAAACTGGCGACGTGTGTTCGTTGGACGGAACGCGGGAGTGTCAAACGGCGTTTGAAGTTGCTCATTGAGTCAGACGTTGGTAAAGTCAAACATTGTAACGTTTCCGGATTTATGGTTGAATATTCTCCGCCTTAGAACCTCCCTGTCGAGCTGTCTGACGATCTGTGCTGGGCACGTGCTATGCAGCAGAAGGAGGCGAATCTCGACTCTATATTGCTTTCATTTCATTTCAATGACTTTTTCAG
>JABUQX010030764.1:5000-35000 GCA_015478945.1 Trachelipus rathkii
CTGAACACATTGAACTTTATGATCTATATTTCTTTATTCCAGACCATAGTCCACTACCATGACCAAGAACAACAGGTAACAAACCATTACCCTCATGTTAAGACTTCTAGCGCACTTCAAGACTAGTCCTTTACATTCACCAACGATTTAATTGCACCAGCAACCTTCCTGCCATTCATCAACTTTCCTACTCACACACTCTGCGAGCATCCGTTCCCTTCTCACCAACACTACCCTAAATATTTAAACTCACACTTGCTCCACTGCTCAATATTTAAACTCACACTTGCTCCAGCTGCTCACCATCTAACATACTTCACACTGAGGGACTGTCCTCACTCACAATCATAACCTTACTCTTATCTACGTTTTACTTTCAAACCCCTCCTTTTACATACACTTTTATAATAATATATAAATAATATAATATAATATATATATATATATATTAATAGACTATAAATATATATATATATAAGATATAATATATATTATACTATATATAAGATATATATATACTATATTATCATATATATATATATATATATAGGAATATAATATATATTATATAATATAATATTAGTATATATATATATATATAATATATATATATATATAATTATATATTATATATATATATAATATATATATTATATATATATATATATATAAATATATATATATATATATATGGGGTAATCACTGATTTTCATAAAATCCTAAAAATTAAAACATAAAATTATTTGAGAAAAACAAATTTAAATCCAGATTTTCCTTAGCCTACTTTAAATACTTTAGATTTTTTTCCTACTTGCATAGCCTACTTTTAAACTATAATTATATATAAATTGTAAATATTTTGATCCTTTACAAACATTTTAGAGATTCATAAACTTTGGTCAATATTTCCGGATACTTGTAAACAACAATACCATCTTTATTACACCATTTGTCGTTGGTACAACCTTGATCAGAGTTGACGCGGTTATACAATATTTGTCTCTTTTCAATCTCTTCACTATTCAAAGACTGAAAATCAGAAATAATAAGAGCGGAAAATAGTGTGCGGTTTCATAGGTAAAAAAAACGCTTAAATAACTTATGAGCTATAACTATAAGGCATAAAATAAATGAAATGTACTATGCAGTTGTTTATACTCCTGCGGAACCGGAGTCCGGAGTCCGAGCAATAAAATTTCTGAGATGGAATTGGGACAGGAGTAGAAAAAATAAATTTTTACTATTAAATAGAGGGATTCGGAGCTGGCTCCGCTAACCCTATTTGTTTCAAAACTATTGAATCTAAAATTGAAATATAAAACCTTTAACATAAATTTATGAAATGAGAATACCTTCAAATTTAATATTACTAAAAAGTAAAAACAAATAAGTAAGAAAACTATAAAAAATTATTATTAAAAAGGACTAATTTTTTTATGAATATATATTGATCAAGCTTTTCCCACAATATAATTCAAAAGATAAATAATATATTAATTATAATATTAATTATAATATATTAATATTTTCATACTACATTATACAGCAAACTAATAACCAACACACTATTTACCTTTCATTAAGTTAAATCTACCAAACAATTTTAAGATTCTTGATTACGTAAAAAAAAAATCGTTTTTGTTATAAAATTTATACCTAGTATACATCAAAGTAAAATATAGAAATTTAAGTGATAATTATGGAATTAAAATTGTAGGGCTTAAAACAATTAAAAAAAATCGAATTACCTGTGATTGTCCAAGTTCAAGCAATGTCTTGTAAGATATAATTCCTCCTCCAAATGATCGCAAAATCCCGTGGGGAGCGCATGTGTCCCAACGAAATGTTGAACCCTAATAATAATATCAATATTAACATTAATTACATCAACATCATCCACATCAATAATAATAATAATAATAATAATAATAATAATAATAATAATAATAATAATAATAACAAATAATATTTTGCTAAATAATTCCACTGTTATAATAAAGCAATGATAGAGGAAAAAATTTAAATTTCAACATATTAATAACTTCACAAATTCGTCTAAAAGGTTCCTTAAAATAGACAAAAACAGAAAATTCTTCATCTAAACTTAGCCAGTAGAAAAATCATATCCACTCCTCAGAAAGGGTGTCTTTAAATCCGAGCAACTTTAAAGGAGGCTTACAGATTTCCTGGATGTTCAAAAGGTAAGAGTTGCGGACTTCTCCTCTCAGAGTCGCTTCTTCGATTTCTCTTTCCTTTCAAAATTAAGAAGAAAACACTTCCCATTGAGACCATTGTTGAAGACTTGTACTACCGTTGCAATATTTCGCCTCCGAACCCGAAGAACTCCAAAATGACGAGAAAGAGTGGTGCCACATCGAACCCGGAAAGATCTATCCGACATAAGAGACTGAAGGAAGAGGGGAAGTTGTCCCCTAAGGACCAGCGAGAGCAAGCTATGGAGAACTACCATTTTCAATGTGGAATCGCAAGCCAACTCGAGGTTGAAAGAAAACAGCTGGACCATTTTATTAGAGAAAGCCTCACGGATATCGTGGTCCAACCGAAGAAGAGGTTCCTGTGTGGAGCGATGATTCATGAACTCAAACTGATGGTAGAAAAATGCATGTAGGCCCTCCAACGTCGGGAGAAGGCGATTAGCTACCATATTCTCCATCAGCTTACAGGTGTGACAGGTCAAAGAAATGGGACGTTGGTCTCTGAGACTTTTGGGTTCTTTACAATTTTGGAAATGTATAAGCAGCTAGTCAAACTGGTGGGAAGATCCGTTCCACCCAGATTCGATTATATAAAGAGAGGAGAAACGCCGAAGCATTAGCATGGAGATATAACGTATCATTTGGTACGAGATACCTTCAGGGCCAGGTGCTCTATCCTTGCAAAGACGTAAGGCCTCCTGAAATTCCGACCTTGTGAACAGTCGATTGTATGAAGGTTCTTCTCCAGGAGGGACAGAAAAGTCCGGGGGTTGAGTGCGATCGCAGATAGATCGGAAAGGTCCTCGGTACCGAGAATCGCTGCAACAAGTAGTAAAATGATATCCCAGCTCATCAGCAACCATGTCCGGGGCGGAAATAATGTCACACGGTTCGTGCCATAGCTGATAACCGTTGGCGATTCCCTGGAATGCTTGCGAGAAATTTTACGTACAACACCATACAGTGAATATAATGGCGTAGAAGAGTCGACATTAGAAACTAAGTTCTAAAACACTTTTCTCTAGTCGTCCTGTTTATACAACGAGACCGAGCAGCAGCAGCTTTAAAGAGAATCAAATTAGACTGTGCAGGTGTGCCCTTCTATAACCGATAGAGTTTACCTTTAGTACGGTTAGCCCAAGCGCAATCTGCGTTCCACCATGGTGTAGCAGAACGACGAGGCGCAGAAGAGCGAGGGATATGGGCCTCCGCCAACTCCAGAATATCCTCAGGGGAAGGAAAGACGTCAGGAGTCGGGAGACAGGGAACGTATGTTTCATCTAGGAAGCAGGAACAATCAGCTCTGTCATAACGCCAGCTGGTATAGGGATTTTGTGGATGGTCAGGACAAAGAGATATAATGTATATTGATAAAGTCCCTACCACAAAAGTAAAGCGACCTGTCCCAGCAGAATCTGTCAAAGATCGATAAAGAGCATAATGAGATTTCAACACAGGAGGAAGTACGAGTGTCAAAACGTTCGAAAGTTGGTAAGAATGTGTCGAGGCATCCCAACGAAAAGCTCCGTAAAACACCCATCAACCAATCCGCATTTGGTGACGAAACGGAGTCCTCCCACAATGGGTGGCGAATATTCAAATTCCCTAAAACCAACAAGGATGGAAGGAGTTTTCGAAACAGTCCGAAAAAGTCCTCTCTTGTGTAACTGTAGCTAGGAGCAAGGTATACATATCACAGAGTAAACGGGGAATTGAGGTGAGCACGGGGTGGTGCAGCGATTCTTTTCCACGAATCGGTCCATTTCACCCATATCCCCATACCAACTCGGTTACAAGCGGTAGCTGCCACCGCGTGTAACCAGTTGAAATGGGGATATAGGTGAAAGGGGCCGATTCGTGGAACAGAATCGCCGCACCACCCCGTGTCTACGTCAATTCCTCGTTTACTTTGTGCTCTGTATCATTAGTGCCACGATTTTGGGAAGCGAGAGACAACCTGTATTTGGATGGTTGCAGAAAAGCACGGTTATACAGTTGCCGTTCTTGGAGGCAGATGGCCTTTGGAGTATGCAGCTCAATAAGTATACCCAACTCTTCGAAGCTTGGGAGTAACCACGGCAGTTTCATTGAAGAAACTTAGTCATTGCATAAAGATGATGAAACGATCAGTTCGCAGTGCGGTCCGTAACAATCGTTGCTATGTGGTGGACGTCAGCTTTCTTTTTAGAAGCACGCGACAATCTAAGGCGAATATCACTGGATGGACCACGAGGGGGAGCCTTACAGCAAGGCGGAAGATTAAGGTCATGAAGAATTGACATTGGAGGTTTATCCTGAGATAGAGAATGGTCGCTCCCTTCCACTGCAGGAGAGACCTCGTCAGAGAGACGGACCAAATCATCCTCCACATCAGAGGGTCTCGAGCCTAACGCCGAAGGTGTAGACGCCAGGGCCAGAAATGTTCGACTCTCAACAGGGAAGACAGGGGAATCCCCAAATATTGTCCAGGACGAGCGTGGAAACCAAAGGTGTATCACACCGCCGAAGACTCGTCTCGGATTAAGAAAGAGTCTGAACAGGGATGGCAGGAGGAAGAACCATACAAGGATTGATGGAGGAGGCCCGAAGCGCATCCCCAAGAAACTTGGCGTCCTGCGGGGTCTACTGAGAGAAGGACAACAGAGTCGAGGCATAGAAGGATAGTAGTATCCCCCGATGGGGTCAAGATTACCCCCAAACAACAGGGACGGACTCGGTCTCAACTGTTGATGGAGTTATTGTAGCAAATAAGGGGCATTGGGCAAACACCATGGGGATTCTCTTGTCGTAGGATGTAACTAATACTGGATCCCAAGTTGGGAAACTTCAGAAAGAATGTAGAGTCCGGTTAGGTAAAAGTTCATTATTGGAATATCGAAGTAATGACTTGGTGAAATCGCTTGTTAAACCGCGAGAGTCCAAGGATGCAGAAGTGAGGGCACAGTAAACTATTTCGTGGGATAGCTAAAGATAGAACGGATTGCCTTTTCCCACACCAATAGCGTTTAAGGAAGTTGAGGAGCACGTTTCTGCAAAATCACTGTGAGAACCCAACCGGATGGGCAGAAAGGCGTGGATTTTAAAGAAATCCTTCGCCAGATACGTGAAAAGAGTGGCTGCCTAGTCAGGATAGCAAAGCGGCGTTCGTCATAGAGAGCCTTCAAACTAGACAAAAGAAAATGTCCTAGCAGTTTTTCCCAGGGGACATGGAGCCGGACGTTTTATACGAATGAACATTTCCGATAAAAGAAGATTTCATCGTCGATAGTACGTAGGGATACTTCCATAACAGGGAAGAAATTCAGAAATTGATTGACGAGCATAGCAATTCCTGGGTGGGGAGCATGAAACTTCAGCCGAACTACAACACCATAGGAAAGGATGTATGACTGGGGATGTTTATTAGAGCGACAGATAAGGTATCTTATGTCCCGCGGAGAATGTGGGGGGGGGGGCAGCTCGATTGCGGAGGAGAAATGTTTAACGGTAGAAGTTAAGGTATCCGATCTGCAGTGACGGCGAAAATTCGTGAAGCGCCGAGCGCTAGGCGGAGCAACGAAGAGGATATGAAGAAACGTTTCGGGTGTCAGTAGATTACCGGCCTGGCTTACAGCAGCAGTATAAAAGGAGATGGGATAGGATGTGTTAAAATTTTTCTTCCCTAGCGCGAACGAGAGCCAAGCGGCGGTCGAGCTATTTATGTAAATAAGTTAGCACTGTCTCAAGGGATTTCCTTTTTCCACAAAGAAAAGAGGGACAAGTGAGAGATGTCCGCCTGATGCGCAACCCTTGCAATTTTCGGGCAGCAAGGCGGGTTTCTCGCACGATGTGTGTTGAGAGTGGTCACCACACACTCGGGTACAGTGAACTGGGGTGAGCATCTGCAATATTTTTGAGAAATGGCCAAATTTATGCAACTATATTGAAAAAATCCTCGGGATGCGGGATCTCACGGCCGAACTGAAGTGGACGCCGGAGGGTAAAAACCAATCTTTCACCATGGTTGGAGGAAATGGTACACTTAAAAGTGGAGAAGTAGGAGACCGTGAATGGACGCAAGAGGAGTCTCTTTGTATAAGGTAGATTGGAACTCGGTTAGAGCATTTATGTAACACGAATATTACGTTCACTTTTTAAAAATGTTCCATATTAATGGCTGTCAGGATTCCATGGGAGGACTATACCGGAAAGCATATCACATTGTTCCTTTTAGACGTATATTGCGACTAATCATCAAGCCGTCGGATACAACCGGTGATCGCCCAAATTATTTGGATTTTGACGCAACGTTCCGTATTCACTGATATATTGTATGTTTTCGGACAGGCGGCACGGATACACGGTCACGGTAAATACTTCTTCAAGTGGGCTGTGGGAGTTCGCCTTGCATCGTAGTCAGTCACGGATACTTGGGACGTAGTCTTTTTTATTGTTCTCGGGTGCTCGAAGGACGAGATTGCTTGAAGGTTATTGTTGAATTTGGTCTACTGAGGTAGAGTATGACAAAGAGTAAGTGTATCATAAGTGGGTCACCCAGTGGAGGTCTCGAAAACGGAACAGTTACAATCAGATGAGGCTCAGGACTTTTGGTTAAGGCTTGCGGTAGCTCGAGCCTAAATTCGATTCTTTGAGGGAGGAGGCGTCGATTCCTTCACTGTGCGAGAGATTGTGATCATAACACATAGGTCGGCCACGAGGGTCTTCTGATGTTATATCAGGAATTTAGGATGTTAGCAATGTCGGGTTACCAATAATCAGGAATCTGGTGATTAAGGGTGTATCGTTGGAATGACCGAAGTGTAGCAACCTTTCGGATATCACAACTCTTCACGCCCAAATCCCACCTAGGGAGGGATTACGGATTTGCTGGTGCATTCGAGCGAGGGTATTGACGTCCTGACCGGAATCCATCCAACGACAGTCCCCTCCCGGTACTGAACCGCAACACATATCTGGAACGCGAAGCCTGGGATTTACATTCACATAACATAGCGCACACGAGACTTAATTGCCTCCTCCTGCGGTTTAGAGCCACTCATTAATGTATCTCGCAGTCTCTTCACATATAATGGCATGGTCTAATAGGCGAAAGGAACCAAGTTTGTAATCCTGTACACCTCACACGGGTTGAATAGGATGCTTAAGGAAGTCCCAGACCCAAACAGGAAATATCCAAGACACACCGTACAGGCCATGAAGGTGGTCCAGGTAAAGGCGGAAGCAAGTGGAAACACTCTATAATCAAGTATTTGAGAGGAAATAATGTACCACATAATCAGGTAAGGGGAGGGGATGGCAATATTAGATCAAGTACAACAGGAGTTCGGGAAAATCACGGATAACAAACATTAAGTGACATGAGCACAGAAGCGTGAGCGAATGTTGCTACTTCATATGAGATATTTCTTGAACCCCCTTCATCAATGGTATAGCGCGAGGGCATCATTGATGCGAGGATATTATAAGTAATTTATGAGTATACTATATATATCTTTTAGTACATTTAGTAATTATGTAACATCTATATATCATATAGTCAGTGAATATACTATTACTATACATATATAGTGTGGTGTTATAGTATTTACTCATTTATATAATATGTTCCCATTATATATATATATAACGATCTATTATATATATATATAATATATAATGCTGTGTCGTGTATGTTATATTAATATATATTATATATATATATATATATATATATATATATATATATAGGTATATCTATATATATATGTGAGTAATATATATATACTACGTATATGATTATACATATAGTACTAGTGAACATATATATTTTTATTATAATATTATATATACATATCTAGTAACTTGGTTCATATTTATTATATTATAGTACTAGCTATTGTATTATATATATATTTATATTAGTTACTTTAATTATATATTATTTATTCACTTTGTAGTACATTATGGTGGTACTATTGTATACTATATTAGTATATATATTGGTTATTATTACTACGCTTATATTAATTCACCTTTATGTAGTGGATAGTTGTTGTAGTTATACTTATACGGACCTAGTATACTGGGTAGATAGCTAATTATCATTAGTTCCATAGTTTTAGTATATATATATTGCTAGGGCACCTTTGGGGTATATATTACCTTTGATAGGTCTTATATATATCATATATATATATATAGTATATACCATAGATGCGTTGGGTATACTATCTATGATCTCGCATAATATACATATATAGGTTGTCACTCACTTGTGTGTTGGAGAAGGAGAATTTCCAATAACTCTAGGTTGTTATAGTGCGTGGTCGTAATAGGTGACTAACCAACGGGTGGCTGGGGTTGGGTCTCGGCAAATTAACTTATATTATGCCCTAGTAATGACGGCTAGTGCACTAAACCTACAGAACTTTCTGTGTGAGTGTCTCTGCACACAATACCTCTCACTAGTGTCGGGTGGAAATGTAAGATGAACTGATGAATAATAATCACATAAAAAAAAACTACCTTTTAACGTGCTTTATCCCCTTATCAGCCGCGGGTACACGGGACCACCAGGATATCCGAACTTTTGAAGGCCGGCTTATCCAAACCAGCGCCACCTACGTGTTGCAGTCGAGTTTTATTCTTGCCCCCAGGTAGATAAACCAACTGCTACCGCGGTAGGATTTGAACCAGCGGTCCTCTTGCAAAAAACCTGCATCAAAACAAATACCGATATATAATAATAATAATAATATAGTTAGATAATAATAATGAATTGGAATAATATACAAATAAAATAATAATAATATAATACATAATAAACTGATGTATAGTTAATGATAATTATTATGATTTCTTCGTTTTACACCTAACTTAAGGACACTCCACTTTTCCTACATAACTTTTTAATTTCCCGTTCCTGGAGGTAGGACGATCGCTTCTGACGTCTCGCTAATGAAATAGTATGAAGACTATTGCCATTAACTTTGTTACTACATTGAGTAACTTTCTAATTACTGCATTCCCACATTTTCTTCGTTGACCTAGTGACTCCGATGAAGGTAGGGAGTCGGAGAGCTGACTGTAGTAGATTATTGGTGGTGAAGTGCAAGAGTATGATCTGATTTCTGGGTTGCGTGAAGTAGGATATTTGAAGTATGTAATCATCAGAGGTGAGAAGATTGTGAAAAATGGGAATATCTTTGGAGTAAGTGTATGGTGTTTTAAACAGTAAAAATTAAGTTAGATGGATATAGAAAAGTATATTATAATTGAACGACAAGTGGGAACAAGTTTAGTTCTGTGGAGAGTTGAAGGCGACACGGATATACAGAACGAAATTTGTTGATTGTGAGATCCCTTGAACCAAATAAATCAGTTGAAATATGAACAAAAATAAAAAACTGAACAAATCAAACAACAAACTGGGATGAGCAAATGAATGGAAGCCTTTCGTTAGTAAGCGCATTTGAGAAGCCCATGTAGGTGTCGCTATACGATAAAGGAAGTTGGAGGAGGGAAGTGTCAATCACACTCGGGTGAATGATGTATGAACAGAGGGTTTATAAAAAAAAAAAACGGGTGAACTGTTTAATGCCAATGAAAGGAGATCTACAAAAGAAGGTGTATGGGAAATATAGGTGGTAGTAAAAAACGTAGTGTGAAGGATTATGAAAGGTTGCTCAAATTTAGACACAGAGTTTAAAAATGAGAAAATACCGGCAAGGTTCTATTAAGTTTATTAAGTACGAAACATTAAAAAAGAGTAGTGCGGAAGAGAGAGATCTGTACAAAGGATATAATAGATGTTGGAGTAGGTACTTTGGCGTGACTGATGACACCATCGGTGTTGAGAACAAGGTCGTGAAGGAACAAGCTGTATCGAAAAAATCTGTTAATAGCATTGACAGTAATCAAATCGGTCTGATAGGGAATGTGTGGGTTTTGATAGTGTAAAAGAGACCAGTAGGTTTATGTAGAATGATTTTAAATTTAGGTGGGAAGGTAAGAAGTGGAGGGTGAGAAATCTCTGAAGACAAGTAATCAATGTCCGGTTATATGAAGAATTTACTGTGACAATGATCAAGTATGCAGTGGCTCTGAGATTGTCGACATTGACTGAATAATAGATATGGTGGTATATTTACTAAAGCGGGTTTGCCTGGATGGGTACAGATTCCAGATATTAATTGGGATAGTATATCATGGGTTGGTTCGGAAGTACAAGCTACTTTGTGGAGCTGGTAGCGGTGTGAAGTACAATTTTTCGAGTACTCCTCTTTGTATCTGAGAATATTGCTACTTGATCATTTTTCGTAATAACCACTGTACTGTACTTTGTAGGCTTGTCACTTGGGGATCCGGTTTTGTACTTTCGGTAGCTTGAGTTGGTAACCTTTTGCAAGTACTTTTCCAGGCTTTTTTAAACTTGCTCATATTTTTTATCTTCATTTTTTATCATTTTCCTACGCATTGATATTATTTTTTTATAAATGTATTTCTAGAGTATATCTTGGAGGTGTTGCTCCATATTTATTTTTCGATTGTAACAAGTATAGTCATATGTTTTAGGTGGGGATATACCGGGTAGGTCTATTTAGGAGTTTATGTAACTTATTCTTTATACATAAGACGGAGTAGTTACGTCTTGGAATATTACTACTATAAATTTAAGGAGTTGATAGTGTTTAGTAGGCTATTTGATTGAAGTATACGCTTTATATTTAATTATATATTCATATTTATCTATAGCAGTGAGTAGGAGGGTATAAGGTCTTTCTAATCTTTATTTACTATACTTGGAGTTAATAGTTAATTTAGTATATATATATATATAATATTACTCACGATACGTTAAATTGATAGTTCAGCACAGTTCCTTATATATCACTATTATAATATATACCTATATCATATTATAATACATAATATAATATACGTAATTATGAGTTATATGTATATTTTATATATATATGATATGATATATCAATTTCATCACCTATTCACTCACAGTCAGACATAACGCGTTAGTCATACTCCGACACAAGTTTACCTGGGGGTAAGGGTGGCGTTAACATGTACAGAAACACGTAAAAAGTAGTAGATAGATATAGACACAAGCTTCCGAAGAAGAAAACTCAACCCTTCACCTCCCTTTTATTACCCTCCATTTTGTAGTGCGCGCAATCTGACGCACAAGAAAAACCACCCTTGCGAGCTTCACGGGTACCGCGACGGCCACATAGCCATACACCCCACAAAACCTGCCATTTACTCATATTATAGCAACTTTATTAATCTTCGCCCGCTTGCCCAAAACTGGCACTAATTTTCACTCCTCAGTATTCCATTCTCTTTGCTGACTCACACTCCACATTTTTCTTCGGTCTCCCAGTCCAGTCAATTCCCAGCACACTCACCACTGATACATCCGCTTAACCAACAACTATCTATCCATTCCGTCTTTCCACATAAGACTAAAAGGTTCTCAATCTAAAACGTACTTTCATTTTATTCTCTCATACACTCTGTGCGTTTCTCACCACACAACTTCGTAATACGTTCATTCTTCATTTCTTACATCTTGCTTCTCCACTATTGATATACCGGACGCCGGGCCTGTCCCCTCACAGGCGCACTCATTCGGCTTGTGTTCTTGGGTAGAAGATTAATCAAATTGTCCATCCTAACACATTGTACTTAGTTAGAGTCTATGATTCCTTTCTTAATTTTCCAGACCATAGTCACCTACTACTATAGATCACTTAAACACAGGTAACAATCATTGTTCCTTTACCATGCGGAGCCGAAGTACCTAGCGCACTCAGACTTTTAGTCTTCTTTAACAATCCACCAGCATTTTAATTGTGGCACTCAGCCTCCTTCCTGCAATTCAATACTCGTGCGCTAGGGTCTTCATGAGGGTATGTTGTTACCCGTCGTTAAGTGGCTTAGTATGTAGTCGGGACCTATGGTCTGGAACATAAGAAGTATAACGATCTAAAATTACAAGTTGCTCTATAGATAGGACAATCTTAAGTGCGCCTGTTAGGGGTGTGAATAGAAATGCATAATAATGAGGATCGACGTATTAGAGAGTTGTTTTGGTGTGGAGTATTGGGGGGTAAAATGGAGAGTACATAAATCTGGTACCGCTTGCAGATGGTTTGGTCATGTGGATCAAAGGCCATGCGATCGACGACGGGGTCGGGTTTAATCGTGTTACCTTATAGTGGTAACGTGTGTTTGGAATCGACCCTGGATGGGAGACAGAATGAAAAAAGGTGGAATGAGTCAGAAAGGATGCCCTAGAAAGCAGAGAAATGTCAGTTTTGGCAGAGCGACGAGGAAGAAAGGTGCAGTACACCCAGGGTAAATGGTGGTTTTGCCATGAGCGATGGTATGGACATTGTAGCCGACACACTCTGGGTCAAATGGTGAAATGAACCCCCACATTGCCCACGCAGGAGGTCCATATTTCCGAGGGTCCCATCGCTGGTACGTAGATGAAGCACTCTAGGGTTGGATTTTTCTGACTCTGACCATTCTCTTTAATTGGTATAAAGGGGACGGTAAGGCTGGGCTTTCTTTTCTACTAATTCGACTTGTTTCCGATATATGTTACGCACCTTGACTCCAGTCTTGGGGAGAGTAGAGTGTGGGTGGTGGGTGGTGGGTGGTGGTTGGTGGTGGTGGTGGTGGTGGTGGTGGTGTTGTGTGGTGGTGGGGGTGGTGGTCGGTGTGGTAGGTGGTGTGTGTTCGGTGAGAGTGGTGGTGGTGGTTCGGTGGTCGGTGGTGGTGGTGGTTGGGGGGCTCGTGAGTGGTGGTGGTGGTGAGTGGTGGTGAATTTATATCAGAAGATTGTGGTGGTGGTTGGTGGCTGGTGGTTGGTGTTGGAGACTGGTGGTGGTGGTGGTTGACGTGGTGGACGGTACCAGATCATGCGACCGCGGTGGTGGTAAGGTTCGGTGAGTTAGATGTGTTTTACGATGGAAGTGTTGAGTGAATGTGGTGGGAGTGAGTTAAAGATGTTTGAGTATTTTCTCTTCTAGGGACTGGTGTGTTACGTAAGGAAATATTGAGTGGGTGGTGGTGGTGGGAGGGGTGTTCAAAGTCCTACTATAAACTGGAGTATACCCAGCATGTCATGATGACCTTTTGTTGTAGGTTGTATGTTTTTTTCTAATTGAAGGTGAGTGGGTGATGTAGTGGGACGACAATGTATAATTTCTCTTAGTGTCTTGCTTTGTATTATTTCTGGTTTATCGTAATTATTTTGAGATATTACTGGAACCCAATCTCGGCAGTCGTGGTTGAGGAGAGAGCATATGGACTACATTATTTAAAGACAACTGAGAGAGTTTCTCGATGATGGCCAAATTTAGTGCTGCCTGTAAAGTTATTAAGGACTTATCTTAAATTTATATTGGAGTAAATGTCTGTGTGTGTTATTTGTGATCACTAACGTTGTTGGGGTTTTATTGAGTGGAATATGTGCTATGTTCTTGTCCGTCTGTTGGAAAAGGGTTATTGATGACTTGGGAGAATTTGGATGTCCATTCTGTTTTTTGTGAACCAGCATTCAAGTTGGAAGGTGTGAGATTAAATGTTGCTAGTGTGGATTGTGTATTTGGGGCTTAAGCGTAGATAGTCAGGTCATGTGATAGCTGCTGATTATTGCTGTGAGGGTCATTGGGGTGGCCATATGATGCATGAATAAATTATAGTGCAAGTTGCAGATAGTGTCCTGCTGTATTCCACTGAACAGTCGGTAGGTTTTAGAAGAATGTTTTCCTTGTATTACATGTGCTGTTCGTTTGGACAGAAAAGTGGTAAAGATTTTTTTGTTATTGACTGGGATTTTGTCTGAATTTAAATATACCAGTGTACTGATCTATTGTGACCAGGACTTGGATAGGGTGTGTGGGGTAGACTTGGTTGATTGTGAGCTGAATAGTTCTGTAAATTGAGTACTCATTGAATGGTTAAGTCTCAAACCATGAAACTATGTTGGATAGTGGAGATCGATAAGACTGTGTTGTATAAAGATAGGCAATATATTTTGCTTTGAGGGTTAGGGGCCCAGGTGTTTGAGATGTGACAGGATCCTCTGCTTTGAGGCTTGTGGTTATGTTTTTTTAGACTGCTTCAAGGGTGATTGGGGTTTGTTGAGACGTGTATAATAATTTTGTTTTCCTGAGTTGTTTTAGATTTTTCTGTTTTCTCAGAGCTTGCATAGCATAAATTTTATTGTTTACGTCCTGTTTACTTTATGACAGAGCTTCAAAGTCAGCTTTTAGAAGAATGTCAGAATTTTAGTTAGGAATCGTATTTCAAAGAAAAAGGTCGGTAGTCAGAGTGGGAAGAATATCCGATTCCTGAATAGTAATGAAAAAGAATTTCAAAGATTTTTCTTTCATAGTTTTATTACCATATTAAGCCGAATTGTTATATGGTCTGGAAACTAGTTGAGATTTTGATTTTTAAAAATATCACATAATTCGATCGCACATGCTTGTTCTTGAGCAATTCAAGTAAAGGAATTATTTATCAGGAATGCAGAGGCTTTCTCCTATCAATCACTCTGCTAATTTTCACACAGCTCAGAGTCATTGGAGGGATATTATTTGATGGACTGAGCTATCTTTCACTAAACGAAAGAACGATGACTTCCTTAGTTCTCCTACTGTCCGAAAATTGTCAAAATCTTACTCCTCTCACTAATCCATAATCCCTGAGATTACAACATATGATCTGGTTCATGGGATTCTGACATCTTTCAGCGTGTCGGCGTTTGACATGTACGAGACTTTTAAGAGGGTGTGTCACGTCACTGCTGTCCAAGCTCCATCTTTTGAGTTTGCTCTCTCACTTTGCTTATTAAATTCCTTTCTTTCAAATTGTCCCATACCAGCAGTCGTCGGTGATGAGGTAATTTCTTCATTCTCTGTCAATAGTGGTATCCCTTAAGGTTCTGATTTATCTCTTACCCTTAGCCTTAAGTTTCATTAACGATCTACTCAGCTGCTTTTCTAAATCTACCTATTCCTTTACTCGACACTTTTTTCTCTTTTCATTTCAAATCTTTCTCAGAGTTGCCTCTCTACTACAGCTTCCCTATTTCCCTATCCTTATTCTTGCTGATCTGGATAGTTTCCTTGAGCTCAATTTAACTCATAATTTTTTTAGTTCTTATAAATCTCCCTCTCAAAAACACCTCCCAACTCTTCAATCTCTTTCGATGGTTCTACACGTATAGTCTCACCTGTGGACAATATAATCACTCTTGGTCACAATAAACATTGTATTGGAAACACCATTATCATAATGGTAGCTGGTCAGGGTTCAAGGAAACTGAAATTTATTCCAAGTTGGAAAAATTTCGCCCTCCCTTTGAAGTACTGCTTTAACACCTTGGAGGGATGGGGGAGGCTCCAGTTCTACCGATTGGATAAGGTCGACTTCAAAGCTAAAGGACACACAAACTGTTATTTACTTACGAATTCCCGTTACTTTTTATCTTTACAACACTCCTTGACATTGTATATCGTTTCAGTGGCAGGTGCTCGAATGAGCTGACCGCTCGCATTCCACCTCTTATAATATTCCTTCGCATCACAAGGGGTGCAACGTATTCACATGAGTTTTTATTTATTTTTTTTGTGGAAATACAAAACTTTATATACGGCCATGAAAAGAATGATGGTATAGTTTTTAAAAGACTTTCGAAAGAATGGTATGAACAGGTAAAGGAGAAATTAGGAGAGGTAGGGAAGTAAGATGAGAAGGATTTATGTTAAAAAAGGACCTATCTAGGTATACACAAACCTGACCCTAACAACAACAATGCAACAACTTTTGCTCACTTCTTGTAGTTTTTCTCCAAAGTTTAAGATTTGTGAATTTGAAGTAGCAGTGACCATAAAATAAACTTTCTTATGTTATTATTTACGGTTGTAAATATTACGTTAAAATATTATGTACAAGATTGGAGTGATCAAGATAGATAAAGATATTCCAGGAACCGTGACTATGGATCCTTTCACAAAGTCCCCTGGCGCCAGTTTGCCTTGATCCCAGATACCACATACCACCTATTTCCACGACCTTCCTTTTTCCCACTACCTACACTCTCAACAGTCCAATACCTTATGAAATCTAGCAATTGTCCTTAATTAAACATCAATATTTACAAATTATATCAAGGGGCCATTAGAGAACATAGATCTGAAGGGAAAGAAAATAAATACTTGAAAACAAAATAAAAAGACAATTAAGAAAAAAAACTTGCGGGCATGACCAGATCTAAAGTAGCCAAAAGAAACAGCTCAGGATCTTCTTAAAAACATAACAGGAAGCTCAAGCAAAAGTACATGCAAGCAGGAAGACCCAACCTAACAAAAAAAGGAAACAAAAAAACAATCAATTTAGATTTGGAAATGTATCTAAATATGAAATATATAAGTCTAATGTATGTCCAGAACATTATATAAACAAGATAGGTGATAACAGTAATAAGGGAAAGATATTAAAGGAGGAGGAGAAAGAAAAAGGAAAACGATGATTTATTTATTTTTTTATTTTTATTTTTTTTGAAGAAATGGAAATACGAGAAGAATGTATGTAAGGAATTGAAGGAGTTTTGGAAGATGCATGCATGTTCACATGTGGAGAGACATTTCCCTCTAATCAATATTTTTTTCTGTTTGTGTTAAACTATGGATCTTCAATATTTCTTTATCACGAGGTTTGCTGTACTTTGTTTTTAATGTAATTCACATACTATCTACTTTTTCTTCAGCTAAATAAACTTACCCAATTTTCGTATGACCTAAAGATATACAATATACTTACTTAGAAGTATCGAATCGAACTAAATCTTCTTAAGCTTTATAAGTTGCCAGAAGTTATTTGCAGTTTTAATCTATTTAAATAATTCTATTTTCATATAGAACACTTATTTAACTTATTCCTTTTAAAAGTTAGATTTATATGATTGAACTCAAAAGGTAAGTTGTTTTAAGTGGTTGTTTGGATCTTTGTAGGCTTTTAAGTATATTTCTCTCAGATAGAATATATATGTGATAATGGCGTTGGTTGTAAACTATAAAATTTTGATTAACATTTATTTAAAACGAGTCGTTTTTTTTTATTATTGATTTAATGTTCAGACAGATTGAAAGTAAACATTTAATGTTTTTTGTTTAGTGAAATTGCAAGTATTTCAATCAGATTTTTTATTATTTTAAAGAGTCAGAAACTCACAAGAAATGAATGTGATATTATGAAGTGTTGGCTCATGGAAAAAAGCAAAACTTTAGTTAATTCTCCAATGCTCTTTCAAATTATTTCTTTGGCTTATGAATACCTTGAAGAAAAATGTATGAAAACTGAAGAAATAGATTTAGAAACCCCATCTTTAGTGCGTAAGTTTGTTACAAATCCTTAATTTAAAAGTAGCTTCAGAATTCTCAATAGGCGTAGGGACGGCAGGGTGGGGAAAAATTTGGAGAGAGGAGAATCTTTATGAATTATTCACAAATTTTTACTATATTGACCTTTGAAAACTAAAATTTTAAAAGTACCGTATATATAAAATTCCAAAAAGTTTCTGGGGCATTTTACGCCTACGATGACAATAAAATAACGGGTACACAGTAGACCTTATGCATGATTTTGACAGTTTTATACGTGTATATAATATTAGCATTTGATTAATTGTAAATTTTATTCTTTTAGATTCTTGTATTCTTCGTATTGAGCATATGAGAGACAAATCACATTATTGCAAACTTATTTTTTGTTGGACAAAAGAACTGAATCTCGTAGGACGCCTTTTTTTCTGTCAGAAACTGATCTTGATACTTTTACAAGGCAGTAAAGAAGATATAAAGGTATTATTATTATTATTATTATTATTATTATTATTATTATTATTATTATTATTATTATTATTATTATTATTATTATTATTATTTCTGACCTGCAATACATGTAAGCTCATGGAGAGATTGGTGGCTTCCCGTCTTGTTCCCACGTTGGAGCAACTCCATGCATTTTCCGACTACCAATTTGGTTTTCGTTCGCCATCGCTCGACTCAGGATCCTCCCTCGTTGGATCCACGATATTTCGTGATCTTTTCGGGGGGGGGGGATCAAAAAATGACCCTTGGCCTTCTTCTTTGACCTCGAAAAAGCGTATGTAGCACGTGGAGGTTTGGGGGTTTTGCGGAGCCTCCACTTCTTGGGACTTAGGGGGCAACTCCCCTATTCCTTCAGTGTGAGTCGGACCGTTCGTTTCAGGTCCGTTGTTTACCACGCTGTCGAGGTTTTTTGTCCTGGACGAGGGGTGCCGCAGGGCAGTGTACTGAGCGGTGCTTTTCGCTATTGGTTTCAATGGTGTCGATTCATCCCGACCTTAGTGCGCTGCTCCATCTTATGTTGACGATTGCCCTGTACATCTCTGCGCTAACTAAACCTCCTTGTATGGAACGTCAACTTCAGGTGCCATCGAAGGGTTTCCTCTTGGTGCTCGTGGCTTTACATTTTCCACGTCAAAAACTACGGCCGTGCTTTTTCGGAAAATTCTCGTCGTAAGGGTCGCCTACAATTGGCCTCCAAAGTTACGTCTCTTATGGCTGCCCTATCCGTGGGAGCCGAGGGTGCGCGTTACCTGGGTCTGTTGCTCGATGAGCGCTTTACGTACCTTCCTCGTATTACTCTCCCTCAAAGCTTATTGCCGCCGTCTTTGGATCTCTTACGGCACCTTACCCTCCCAGACTTGGGGTGCGGACAGAAAAAACCATGCTCCACCTCATACATCATGGCTGGTGGGGGCTAAACTGCGCATGGTTGGGTGCCATTTATGGGCAGACCTTCCAGTCCTTCCTCCGCCTTCTTGACCCCATCAGACTGAGGGTCTGCGAATTGCCACGGGTGCATTCCGTTCCTCTCGAGGGAAAGCCTGGAGGTGGAGCCGGGGTGATGCCCCTATCCCTGCGGGAGGGAGCAGCTCATGTGCTTCCTGTTCATTCATCTTCAGGTTCCTACCTCGTCGGCCTGAAACCTATAATAGAGCGTGTTCGTCACAACCCTTCTTATGGCCATTTGCTGGGGTTGTTACTTCCATCTTTGCTTCCTCGACCTTTCTCAGCGAGCGGTCATGCAATTGATTTTACCTCTACTCGTTCACAGTGGGTCTCTCCGCCTCCTGTCTCTGCAGTGGGATCCAGTCTTTTGAATAAGTCGGGGCACACCCAGTGCTGTTGAGGATTCCTTTGTGTCTCAGCGGAGGGCCATAGCGACTCTATAGCGGTTTACACGACGGTTCAAAGACGGAGGAAGGGGTGGGAGCTTCAGCTGTGTTTCCGTGACATCACTGTATCCCATACCTTCCGCCCTATTTGTCTGTATTTTCAGCTGAACTAATTAGCTTTGTCCATGCGCGGTAACAGATTCAGTACCTTCGCCCGTGGGGGTAATAATACCATCTTTTCGGACTCTCGGAGCGCTCTCCAGTCGTTGGTTGACCGGTCAACCCGTAACCCGTTGGTCTGGGCCATCAACAGTCCCTCTGCTTGTTTTACCAGCGCAGCACCACAACATTGAGTCCTGTTGGGTTCCCTCCCATGTGGGTGTTCCTGAAAACGAACGGGCCGATGGGGATGCCAAGAGAGCGGCTACACACAGGGTGTCCGTTTGCCCAATTCCTTCCTCCTTTTGTGCGCCTGGGCCATTTCCCGGCAATTTCTCCATCTTCTTTTGCGTCGGGGCTTCCTCTCTGGCTGCAGTCATGTGGGGCGGAGGATGCTCGTGGCGCCAAACTCGGGAATGTCAAACCCGTCCTTGGCCGGTCGTCTTCATCTTGTAGGAAGAGTCGCCCCCTGGAGGTGGTCCTGGCTCGATTGCGTCTTGCTCATACAAATCTTCACCATGGATTCTTCATGTCGGCGGGGGGTTCCCCCGACCGCCATTTTGGCTCCTCCAGTTGTCCTCTCACTGTCGTTCATCTCTTTGTGGATTGCGTTGCCATCTCGTCCCTTCGTAGCAAGTTCTTTCCTGACGTGCTAACTGTCCCTCTTCAGCATCGCCTTCAGCACATCTTATCCGAATCATCTCATTTTCGTAGTGATCGCATTTTTGCCTTCCTCTTGGACCTGAACATCTTGTATAAGATCTAACCATCTCAGCCATGTTCCTCTTTCGTTTTGTTAGGGATTTCCCCTGTCGTTAGTTTGCTAACACGGTCTAGCCGCATTTTTGTGCTGTGGGGATCCCTGTACATCCCCTCCAAAAAAAAAAAAAAAAAAATTATTATTATTTCTTCTTTTCTTCTTCTACCTCCTATCCTAAGATTGGTTGTGAGGTGCCTATCTACACCGGAACAGAAAAGTAGTAGAAGAAATGACGCAAGTCGAAAATAAAACCCTCTTTACCGTCCCTTTTATGCCCTTTAGTGAAAACTTGTTGCAGTCTGCAAAATCCGCCGTAGAGTTTCACGAGACTGCGACGGACCCTCACTGTGGTGTCTCGTCAGTGTGGGGTTCATCTCCTGGACAAAGCCCACAACCATTCTCCCTCGCAAAACCCCGCCATTCACTTATGTTATGCGTCTATCTTCTCGCCTCTACCAAACTCACATTCCTCCCCTTCAGCCATTCCTTTACTGACTCAATCCACTTTTTCTTCGATCTCCCAGCCGGTTCATTCCTAGCACACCCATCACTATACATCCGCTTAACCAACCGACTATCATACATCATTTCCACATGACTAAACCATTTCAACGTACTTTCATTTATTCTCTCGTTTATCCCTTTCTTCACACCACATAACTCTCTAATACGTTCATTCCTCATTTTATCAATTCTCACACCTAACACACCCCTAAGATTGTCCATCTGAACACATTGTACTTTAGATCTATAGTCTATACCTCTTATTCCAGACCATAGTCCCACTACTATGAATTAACACAGGTAACAACATACCCTCATGTAAGACCCTAGCGCACTCAAGACTTAGTCCCTTTACATCCACCAACGATTTAATTGCAACAGACACCTTCCTACCATTCACAACTTTCCTACTGCACTGCATCATCCGTTCCCTTATCATCTAACTTATATCCTAAATATTTAAAGTCAGATAGTCGTTCCAGCTGCTCACCATCTAACATAACTTCACATCGAGGACTGTCCTCACTCACAACCATAACCTTAGTCTTATCTACGTTTACTTTCAAACCCCTCTTTTTAGACACCCTGCCAAATCTCCCTACCAATCCTCTCAAACTTTCTTCAGACTGGCCACACAAAACCAAATCATCCGCATATAATAGGTAGGTCACTCTAATTCTTTCATAGCCCCATCCATATACAAATTGAATAGCTAAGGAGAATAACACATCCCTGCCTCACTCCGCTATTAATATTAAACCCAATCAACGTTTCGACTCCATTTATCTTACACACCTTACATCGTCATTAACATACTTGCATTCAATTCAGAATCGTTACCTCCAACTCCACATATCACTAACACCTGCCATAGAGCTTCCCTATTAATCCTATCGTACGCCTGTTGCAAATCCATAAAAACCTAAATACAATTTATTTCTTCTTCTCTAACCTCATTTTCTCGATCATTTGTTTCAATGTAAAGATTTGATCCACACTTCCTCTACCACTTCTAAACGCACCTTGTTCTTCACCAATCAGCCCTTCAGTCACTCGACGCACTCTTTCGACCAAAATACCAGCATATATCTTCCCTACAATATTCAATAAACTAATTCCCCTATAATTCATACAGTTACCCTTATCCCCCTTACCCTTATATAAGGGTACTATTACTGCTCTCCTCCAATCCATCCCTCGAAACTATACCCTCTACGCTTTATGTGTACAACAACTTTCAAATCAATCAATCATCATCTCGCCTCAGTTCTTGATCATTTCACCAGTAATTTCATCTATTCCTGCAGATTTTCCATTCTTCAACTTTCTCATTCTACTCATTACTTCCTCCCTACTAATGACCTCCTCTCCAAAATACCTATTCCTTCTTGCACACCCATTCACTATCACCGCTTCATTCCTGCCAATGTTATGCAGATTTTCGAAGTGTTTCCTCCACACTCCCCTCACATCCATTTCATCAGTTACGAAATCACCATCCCTATTCATTATTCTAAGCAGATTCCCCTTGTTCTCATTTTTAACCTTTCGCTCTTTCTTCCAGAAGAGCTTCCTATTTCCTTGTAAGTCCCCATTCATCCTCCTTCCAAACTTTTCATTTCCTTCTTTTTTTCTCCTAGGTATGCACCTTTTAGTATTCCTGTTTTCCTCCTTTTATAATTCCAAACATCTTTCTTTTGAAACCTCATCATTGGCCTTTAGTATACTCAACCACGCTTCTTTTTTACTTTTAACCGGTTGCATCACCTCTTCACTTGACCACTCACTATTAACATTCTTACTTCCTACTTTAGCACATCCACATACTTTTGCACTGCTTGCAACCGCTTCCTTCATTTGTTTCCAGATTTGTTCATTTTCAACTTGTTCACATTCAACTGACTTTCTTGCGAGTGCTCTTAAATACTTCTCCTTATTACCTTGTTCACTTAACTTTTCACTCTTAATTCTACACACTTCCTTCCTTATCACCTTCCTCTCCATCCAAGCTCCCCACTAACTTAATTTTACATAAAACAACATAATGATCCGATAATCCCATTCCTAACCCCCCACTGATTTAACATCCAACACATACTTCAACATCTCCTTCACTAACACAAAATCAATCATACTTTTCACTTCGATACCAACACTAGTATACTTGTATAGTAAACATCTTGTGTTTAAAGAAAGTATTACTCACACACATACCTTTCTATTCAAAGAAAGCAATCACCTTCCTACCATTCTCATTTTCTCCCGACACCCCAAAGCCACCTGTTATATCATCCCTTTTTTGGTCACCTATCCAACCATTTAGGTCACCCAACACAATCAATCTGAAGCTCCTACTCACCCCATCCAAAACATCATTCAGATTTCCAGAAAATCGCACTCTCTTCAACATTACCTCAGATGACCATATGTCACAACCACACATACCTTGACCTTTTCAAACTTAAATTTAACCATTAGAATTCTAGTACTGACACACACAAAATCTACCATAGCTCTATACCACAATTCACTCATCAGAATTGCAACTCCTTCTCTCTCCCTCTCATTCCTTTCAACACCAGCACAAACACACAGGAATTTATTTTAGCGTAGCTCGGACTTCAATTTCAAAGATTTTTAATATGCTTCAGATTTTTGTTTGGAGGCAAATTACTATCAAATGAGTTTCGGTAAAATGCAAATCTTTTACATAATTTTACCGGACTAAATTCTAAGATTGCCTCATACTTTTTTAATAGAAAATGTTTTCATCGGATTTGTTGAAAACATTTAGAAGTGTGCTTACATCGAAAACTTTTAGTAATTCAAACAATAACAGAAAAACAAGATTAAAAAGAAATTGATAATTTATTAGTTTTTTTCTCTTTTCTTTGCACAAAACATATCAGAAACGTCAAATTTTTAATGAAAATAAATTAGAGAAATTGGGGATTCTATTGTCGGGTAAAAATTGGAACAGGTATTGATGGTATAAAATTTAGGGTTGAAATGGAGTAAGGAGAAAGACAAATAGATACCGTATAAAGTTAAAGGCAAATGTTAATTAAGAGATAATAATGTAGGGACAAGCTATGAACTTCATGACCAGTGTCTAGAGAGGATCATAGACAAACATATTTCTTGTATTTGACGGAGTCTTTATTAAGAGGGACGAAAAGCTTTTTTTACTTTGGGGTTTTAAGTTTTTTGGGGGAATCTAAAAATATGATGGACTTATTTTGTATCACGCATGTTTCTCAAACTACCTCTTTTATCTTATACTTAATCTAGATTAAAGTTATTCAGAAATTTCAGTATTTCTACAAAACGTCGGCAAAATATATTTTTAGTTCATTGATAAAGGAATGATGTTATCTTGCTAACGATTGGGTTTTGTTAAAATTTTGACATAGCTTATGCTGACGCTAGAAGTTGAAAATCTTACCTACTCAAATTTGCTTAACTTTTAATCCTAATACTATTTTCAGCTAATGTTAATTCGGAGCACAGGCTACATTTATAATGAAAATGAAACCAGAGTCATAGTTACATAAAATTTGTTATAAACAATTCAGTTCTAATGATTTTTTATTTTATTTTTTTCAGAAATATATTCGCTTTAATCGGAGTCAGATGGTGGACGTTGACTCGAAAGGAAAACCTTGTAAAGAACGTCTTCTCTCAGTTCTTGATGACGTCACAGATTTTAAAAGGGTCTTTACCGACTTTCAAGTCGAAGAACTAAATTCTTTTGAAGAATTGAAGAAACACTTCATACAATGCGGTGTTAGCAAATTATTTGATAGTCTTAAATTAAATTTTTAAGAGTTTGTATCTTTAAATATATTAATATATTTTATCATCATTCATTCATTATTTTTGTTACAATGTTGCTTATTGGTAGATAAATAGTGTTAATAATACCTCTGTGATAAAGTATGTTTTCATAATCATGGATTCATAATCATGGATCATGATATAGTGATAAGAATCAATACTTGGGGAATGGGGGTCTTTGTGCATCCCTCCTGCCCCAGAACTAGTATGTGCATTTGTGCAATTAGCATTGTCACATATGTAATCTTTCAGCCTTTTCTTCCCTTCATTTTTCATATTAATTTTGCTTTTTTTCAATCCACTTTCTCTACCACAATTTCATTTTTTTTTTTTGCCAGAGTTAGATGAACGCAGATGACACCCTTCCTTATGGGAGGGTCACCTTGCGTCATTTGTGCTGAAAGGGTGTGACCCACATCACCCGTTCGTGATTCGGTGCACACGACCTAGAACCAGGTTTGGATCTTTTTCCCTGACCCCTCAGGAAAATCTATAATAGAGAGACCCCGCCGCTTAACGCTGTTCTCCGGGCACAAACCTCATAGGGTTTGATACCCGTGAGGGGGGACTCCCTTTGATTTAATTACCATACAAAAAAACTTAATTCGCATCGGAGTTTAGTGGATATTGCGATTACCGAACCCGCATCGATTAATGGACTACTTCTGAATTACACTTCGAATATTAATGCCATGCTTCCCTCCACTTCACCTGGAAGTCCTCTATCTATCCCCAGCGATTAGCCGCTTGGCACACCTTCGACATCCCAGGTGCCCAAAAGGTCGGGGCAGGCCCGAAAAGATTCCCCCTGTCATAGTCGTTCTCAATTGTTTACTCAATATGCTGCTCCCCTCCGGGACTGCCCGCAGATACAACATTCCCGATGTATTACCTATTGCGATCCTTCACTTTCAAAGCTCTTACTGAGCAAAGACCTTCATTCTTAGCGATGCACTTGAAAAAAATTTAGGAATTGAAGACCCCCAGTCACGTTAAGGAGGAATGGTTCCCATCTCGTTCAAGCTACTACCCAAAATCAAAGCTCTCTTGGAAACATCCCTCTTATTTCCACTCCCTATGAATAAGAAACGCATCCAAAGGCACTATTTACTCTTTAGGACAAAGACGAAGATATTACTGTCATTCTAAGAAATTTAAAGCAGAAAAGATTTCCTGTTACTAATGTTTACAGGTTCCCCCCCCCCCCCTCCACGTCGGGACTCGCCGGAGACCCAGATCCTCGTTTACTACTGACCTTTAACACTCCTTTTCCACCTACTTAGGTGAAAATTATGTTTACAAGCTACAGTGTTCGTACGTTTATTTCCCGACCCAGACGTTGCTTTTAATGCCAGCGGTTTGGTCATCCCCGAAAATACTGTATTGGACCGCATGATATATGCGAAGTCTGTGGAGAAGAATTTCGCATTTCCTGTGAAAACACACACCACTGCAAAAACTGCCGGAGACTCCACAGTGCCCCTTTTCTTAAATGCCCGTCTTACCTGTTTGAACAGGTGGTTTTGAAATTGTGCTCCATACAAAAATTGACCAGGAAAGATGCCATGCACCAGCTCGAAGACAAATATTCTACAAGAGCAAGGCAATCCTATGCTACAATTGCGTGCCAATCCACCGACACAACTCCATTCCAGTAGAACTCTTTCCCCCTAAATCCCAGCGAGACTCTAGCAGTTACTGTAACTACTGTAACCGGCACGTCTGCACTGCCCATATTGCCACTATTCAAATAATTTAAAAACTGCCTCCAATCCAATCTCCCTCCCAAAATGCAGTCAACAGCCCGAATGCTAGCTTTCAATTGACCAACACTGAAACAAAGTCTTCATTCTCCACATAGCTTGAAAAACATTTCCTGCCAAGAAACTCTGCCCCATACCCTCCCGACGAGTTCACCAAACTCGCCTAAGAGATCTGAGTCTTTGTCCCCTAATCTTTCTCCCACCACCACTCAAACTCCTGAAAAAGATGTCCCTAAACAGAAACAAAAAAGTTAAGCACCAAGGCACACGCTAAAATATAAAGTATTTGAATTTCTAAAGCAGAACACTTACCCCAGATATAATAAATGCAGCTCGGAAAAGACCTCGCCATAAGTCTATTCCTGAGACAAAAACATTGACATCAATAGATTGTACATAAGCCACTACAGCTGTCGAGCAATACACCAACCAATCCTTCGATATCTTGCAGGATTATTTCAGCTCTTCTGAATCCTCCTACAACTCTTCCGAATTTACTATCTCAGCACTCTCTAAAGGATTTTATACATTACGGATAAATTGGATTATAGTTCCCAAATAGAGCTGGATGTGACGACCCACTCTCTAATGTTTCCTGCACTTCCGAGGGAGGTGAATTGAAGACCGTTCAACCCAAACACCGCAAACGTTCCAAGCGTTCTGGATCTGTTGGTGGCATGAAAGGGGACCTAAATATCTCTCATCTTGACTATTTTTACAGTCTCCCAAAATAACCCACCTGATGACTCACTGACAAAGTCTCCAGTATCACTTTCGTAACCCAACTGATCCCAATATCGTAACTCCAGCACCCTCTCAATAAGGTGACACTTTTCAGGTAACACCTTCCTTTCCAGTTTCAATGGAAACGGCCCCATATTCTCCACACTTTTCTGAAACTGGTTGCTTTGCAGATAATGATAACGCTCCCATTCCCAAACATGAGGACCCTGGTTGCTTTTCCAACGACCAACCAAGTCCACATAATAACATGGAATTGGCTGAACTCAACTTACTTCGCATTCATGGCGAAGTCTCTCCACCAAATACCACAGAACCCCCCCCCCTCAAAAACTGGTCGTACAACCAAAATCTCTGTTGTACGACTATCCCTTACCACCAGGATTTATTGCTCCTCTTCGTCGGACCTACGTCTCAGCCTTTCCTCCTCCTCTGTATCCACCTCCAATATTATCCATAGTCACATAGAGACAGTTGTCTCAAAAAGATTCCTCATAAAATTCATAACATAACATGGCCACCTTCCTTCAATGGCTCATAATATTCATAAAATAGCATGGCCACCTTCCTTCAATGGAATAGTCGTGGCTACTACTATAATTTTGAAGAACTTCAACTAATTAACATATGTTCACCAAAGTGCATATGTTTGCAGGAGCTTCAGCTATTTTATCGCGACTTCTTCCAACCGTCGGTATACAAATCGCTGCTAACTTCTATAGAAAGAGGGTGACAATAATAGAGGAGGCGCAGGAATTCTTATTCATAAGTCTATCCCCTATTCTCCAGTCCCTCGTCGAACTAGACTTCATGCAGTGGCAGTACGTATCCATTTGCCTATCGAACTCACTGTCCGATCTACTTGGCTCCCAGTCGCGAGTTTACTAAGGCTGACATAGCCGACCTTTTAAAGCAGCTCACCACTCCGGTTGTTATACTGGGAGACTTCAATCTTCATCTCTTATGGAGCGACTCTGTCGCCTCGTCTAAGATCCCTTTTTAACTCCTAATCCCCCCTTTTCCTTGGGATGCCTTAACACAGGACTTCCAACATATGAACGTTTAGATATACACACTTCTTCCTGTATTCATATTTTCTTTTGCTGCCATTCTCTTATGGATCGCTTTAACTGGTCCCGCTTTGATTACTTATACGGCAGTGACCATTACCCAATAACCTTAAATGAACTTTCTTCGAGCCCAATGTTATAACCCATTTCCATCTGGCGTTATGACCTAGCCGAGTGAGCTCCTTTTCATCAGGCTACAGATATCTCTCTCTCCCTTCAATAAGCGGTTTCCGACTGTCTTTGATGCGTTTAACTTCTTCCAGCAAGTTATCATGACACCAGCGGAAGCTTGCATCTTCCACAGGTAGACGTTCTGCAACCTCTTGGTAGTCCCAAGAGTGCGCACAAGCTAACCGGGAGAAGGAAAAACTCTACAGACAAAAAAAAGGACCCGCATCACCTCAATTATGATTATCTTTAAAGCAGCTCCGGCGAGATCTCGTCGAATTAATCGCCAAACACGTGTTCAATACTTTCAAACTTAAACTTCGACTGACAACTCCACAATTCCCCTTTCTTCAGTGTGGAAACTTGCATAGAAAATATCTTGCCGCTCCAACAATTTTTCACCCACAGTCCTCTGTTACGGGCCTGATATAACCGATACGATCTCTGCTCCAGTTGCTGTTGCAGATGCATTAGGCTATAGTTTTGCTAGCCACTCGAGCTCTTTCCGCTATCCAGAAGCCTTTCAGAAATTGTGAATTAACACTGCACATCCAGACTTTTAAACAGCGAAAGGGGAAGATCATACCTTTTATCGTCTTTTCACACTTGCAGAGTATCAAACTGCACTGGTGAATAGCAAAGACGGTGCAATTGACCCAGACATGATTTCGTACATAATGCTCCGTCATGTTAACCCTTTTGCATCAGCGTTTTTTGCTGGATCTGTATAACAGAATCAGGATCGAATCCTCTTTTCCTTTTCCATCTATTTGGACTACAGCCTTTGTAATCCCTATTCCGAAATCTGGGAAAGATTCGAAGTTGGCGGACAACCAAAGACCAACTTCGCTGACCTGTCATATTTGTAAATTAATGGAGAAAATGGTTTCATGCCACCTTCTCCCTGTTCTGGAAAGTCGCCAGGCTTTTTCAAACTTCCAGTTTGGCTTCCGCAAAAATCGTTCGACCGCGGATCCCTTGTTAAAACTGGACCATGATATCCGGGAAGCCTTCTCAACTGGTGGGATAGTTCTTAGTGTTATTTTTTTTTACCTTGATAAAGCTCATGACACAACGTGGAGAACTGGGGTTCTCCTTAAACTTCCGAGGACAACACCCTCTTCTTATTAAAGGCCTTCTGTCAAATAGATCCATCCAGGTTTGGTGCTCTTCTATTCTGTCACGCCACTTTACTCTGGATGAAGGTTATCCGCAGGGCAGTGTTCTTAAGTGTATTACTATTTGCTCTTGGATTCAACGACATCGTTACTTCTATCCCAGTGACGATAAATTTTTCTCTCTATGTTGATGACCTTGCGCTATATATTACCGGTGCCAGGCTGCCATTTTTTGAACGGCAACTTCAACTAGCTATTGAGAATTTTTCACAATGCGGAAACTCGCATGGCTTCCATTTCTCACCCACAAAAACCTCGGCAGTACATTTTAGGAAAAGGTAATCGGTGAACATTCCTCCCTCGAACCTAACCTTATATGGTTCGCCTATTCCTGTAACTTCACATGTCAAATTTCTAGGACTTATTCT
>JABUQX010030764.1:40000-66533 GCA_015478945.1 Trachelipus rathkii
TCCAACTCTTTAAACCCCATACTAAAACCGAATGCTCATTCTTATATGGAAACTAATAATATCTGGAAAACACTTCCTTCTTCAATTTTACCTTCTTCCTTTGACTTACACATTTTCATCTGAGTGTCAGCTCTACTTGGCCTTGATTAGATTGTACAACACAAAAAAATTAAAAAATTCTCTCTTCTGTTTTAAAATATGAAAATTAACAAATTTTAAGGAGTAGCCCAAATGGTCGAACACAACATCAAAAAGTTAGGTTAGGTTAGGTTAGTTAGGTTAGGTTAGTGAGGTTCTAGGTCAGGTTAGGTTTAGGTTAGTTAGGTTA
Source organism: Trachelipus rathkii (assembly GCA_015478945.1). Classification (NCBI taxonomy): domain Eukaryota; kingdom Metazoa; phylum Arthropoda; class Malacostraca; order Isopoda; family Trachelipodidae; genus Trachelipus; species Trachelipus rathkii. The sequence goes on from JABUQX010030764.1 coordinate 40,329, forward strand.
GGTAGTCTAGGTTAGTTAATTAGTTAGTTAGTTATTATTAAGTTAAGGTTAGGTTATTTATAGTTAGCTAAGTTTGTTTAAGTTTCATTTTTATAAATTTTTTAATTAACTTAATTCAAAAAAAAAATATTTATTTTATTCATTTCCCAATTTATTTGATGGTTCATTAAAATTATAGTAGACTTGATTTAAAAAAAAAAATTGTGTGTTGTAGAACAAGCAAGAACATACCAACATAAGTAATGACACCGGAATAATTTGTTTTTAAATTTCCCACTATCATTCCAGCGGCAAATATAGCAATACATTCTCTCTAGTTTTGATTATAATTGGTTTCGGTTCATCAAGTTGTTGAAGAAACAATTGTTCAGCTAATCAGGAATACTAAAGAGTGCTGGTAAAGTAGGGATTTTATAGAGGAAGTAATTAATAATAAAATATAATTAAAAAATACAAAAGTTGTTAAAAACTACACGGTAGAAAGTCATATAGTGACGTACTCTTGTTTGATCGCCTTTTCTTTCGTTTTACCGCTTATACGTGTTCCTTTTCAAGGTTCAATAGTAGTAGTCTGCAAGTATTCAGATGTATTCATTTATCCTTGCATTTCGATTCTACGACGTAATACCCAGGGGAACAAGCTATCCATGCCCATACACTTAACTGCACTCATGTCCGGGAAAAAATCCAGATGGTCGACGACGAAGTGAATTTTGACGCTACATGTGCAAACCAACATATGAAACATAGTAAAAAGAGCCACGAAACAAGCATCAAATGCCTCCCAAGCTGCCTTTCTCACTGGCATTGAGGATCTGCTTGAAGTTTTCGTCCTTCAGAGAATCTCTTTTCGACTTACGTCATGCTTTTCTACTTAACTATTCTTTTCCGTGCATGTTATCCACCCGTACCCGGAAGATAATAAAGGAGGAAAAGAGAAAATATATATAAATATATATCATATATATATATTAATATATATATATATATATTATTATATTTATATATTATATTAATATACTATCTATTTATATATATAATATAATATAGTGCCAAATATTTCCAAATATTATATTATGAGGGTAAAAATTTTGATACATAAGGCACAAAACCATATGATGAAATTACAAAATCATGCATAAGAACACTTCAATGGTAGGGAGGAGTGCTTGCGCGCGCAAATAATCGTGAACGGCAATCTGCTACAATATAATGGGAAGGACTGAGGTTTGTATCAGAATTTTACTGGTCTGTATTTGTCTCACTGTCTGTCCTATGCCCTATATATATTATTATATATAGATAATATAATATTACTATAATAGTAATATATATATATATAAATATTATATATATAATATATATATATAGGTATATATATATATAATATATATATAATATAATATATAAATAAATAATTCATTAATATGATATATAGTTATGGATATAATATTATTATATAGTATAAGTGGATATAAAATATATATATAAGTATATATATATAATATATATATATATATATATAATATATATTATATATAGATAGTATAGATAAGATAGTAGGGTTAGTAGAGTAGGTATATATTATATGGAGGGTATATAAGTCAATAGTATCCGTTTGAAGAGGAAGAACTGATATTTAAGCTTACTCTCTAGGATTCGGACGAACATGAGACTTTTACAAAACAAACCCCAAATAGCTATCGACGGGGTATTACGATTTTGGTTACAGGGAACCAGCGAGGATTAAAAAATTACCAACTGGCAGGATGATTTCACGTATATATCTGAAGAAGTATGGAACAAACGTTTCAGGCGAAGTGTCTCATTGCATCCTACTGCCTAAATTTCACTAGGTAGCTAAGTATAAGATAGAATCTCCTTGGTTTTTACTGTAATGAATTCGATGAAAGTCACGTAGATAGTTAAGAGAAATATTTGAGAGTTAGGTTGCGGTGGTTTTAATACTTAATTAGATATTTTCTGTAGATTAATTTGTTTTTCAAAATATAATTGCAGAGTATGTTAGTAGGCAGTTGTGGGGTGGGGAGAAAATAAGCGTCTAATAGGAGGAATTATTACCCGAATTCGTTTTTTTAAATTCACTAACGTGCATTTCAACGTTCCATATAATTTTAGAATAGGATTATAGATGTTAAAATAGATTTGTGTTTGTCGCTTGTTACTTTAAACATTTGACATTACAGTTTGAATAATTGATGTAACTATTGATTGATTAAAATAAATTGAAATGATCGATAAAATATCTAATAGCTTCAAGAGTCCCACGAGAAAGTCTATATCTCTTCGGTGATTTTCAGAATATCAATTAATGTAGGATTATGTCGCGTGATTGACTATAATGGAACCACTTATATATCAGGAGAAATCGTGAGCCGAGAATTGTGGAGAACTTACTAAGGGATAATATTTATTTGCTTTTTATATAAATTTCAACACATTATCCAATATGCCAAGATTCATTGATAAAGAACTCCACGAAAAGACAACTGAAATTTATACGAGTCAGGAGGAGTTAGGAGAAGGCATTTAGAACGTTGTCATTGGTGTTTTTCACACACAGCACCCACACACACACACAACACACACACACACACACACACACACACACACAGCACACACACACACCACACACATATATATAATTTATATATATATATATATATATATATATAGTATATAATACGAGTATATATATAATAGTAATAGTATTATATTTTATATATATATATTTATTATATATATATATATAGTATAGTAAATATAAGAGGTAATATTATTTATATATATATATATATATAGTAGTGATATATAATATATATAAATATACCTATATATACATATATGATATATATAATATATATTAATAATATATTATATAATATATATATCATTATAAAGATATATATATAATGATATATATTATAAACAATATAGTATTTATATATATAATATATATATTATATAATAATTATATATATATAGTATTTAATATATAATTAATATATTGATAATATATATTAAAATATATATAAATATATTAATAATATAGAAATATATATAAAATATATAGAGTATAAAAATATATATATAAATATTATAGTATAATATATTATAATAAGTATATATATAATAAAATATATATATTATATAGATATAGATATTATATTCAATATATATATAATATTATAATTTATTATATAATAAATATAAATATTAATATATAAATATATTAAGTATATTATAATATATATATAATTTATTAATATTATTAATATATATAAAATAATATATTATATATATATATAAGTATAGATAGATATAAAAAATTATTTAAGATGTAAATAATTAAAAGAATAATTATATATATATAGGTAATAATATATTATAATATATAAAAGTAAAAAAATGTTATTAATTATATTTTTCAATTTTCACAGTATTCTTAATACATGGGGGAAACATATACTTAATGGTCTATTTAACAACCAAGTTTAAATAAATTTAATATTGATTACGAGAATAAAAGTGATATATAAAACTTCACCTATATAATTAGATCTAAGTGTTAATATGAATAACATAACATCTATAATTAAGCAAAAAAGGATTACCCGATTCGCAGTAAATATGGTATCTTAGATGTTAAGGAGATAAGCAATTATATATTCATCACATTGGCTCCTACTCTAATCGAAGTTATATTATCGGTAAAATGGTAGACGACTCCCCTCTTCAAATATACGTTTGAGCTCGTGCCGTAATTAATACTTAATAGCTGAATAAAAAATAAAATATAATTATAATCTAATACAGTAGGTGAAATAGAATAATATATATATATAATAATTATGATAGTATAGTATATAATATATATTATATATATTAGTATTATAAAAATAATATTATATAATAATATAATTATATATAAAGAATAATATCTATAATAAATATATATATAATTATTTAAATATATATAGATATATATTATATAATATATAGTTAATAAATATAATAGAATATAATTATAAATATATATAATATATTTATAATAATATAATATATATATAATATATATATATATATTATAAAAGATATATATATATTATATATATAGATACTAGATATTATATTAAGAATGTACAAATACACAAAAATAACATATAATTTTGTGACCATTCATGATCTATAGACGATCCACCTCATAGTCTTTATTTATGCCTAATCACTAAATTTCTACAGTTAATTATATCATGAAGTGGCTTTGACTAAAAGCAAGATAAAAAACTGTTACACTCTCGATTTTTATTGGTTATCCTTTGAATCTTATAACTTTACCTCATATTATTTTCTCTTCACAATTTACAAATATTAATATATAATCTTATTAATAAAGAGACTGTGCATCATAAGATAATTAATTAGGCCTTTCTTAATTTCTGTAAATATGGTATCCTTAAAATCTGCAACTCTAGTTAATGGTCCTATTAGAACCCTTCTCATCTAGTTATTCAGATAATTTTTTTATTGTCAAAGGATAACACTGCTCTTATTGAAGAGAGAATAATTAATATAAGCATATATTAGCTGACATAGTGATCATTGTTGCAGTCATGGTTCTTATGACTTCCTCATGGAATATGAATACTAAATTTATATTACTTTTCTCCCTTAAGACATTGTTTAATATACATATTAGATATCATAATTTCAGTAAGCTAGAATCTATGCCATGAGGAAATTTCCATAACTTATATAATCTTAAGAATAATTCGGATAATATAGAATACTTTAATCCATCTAAAGCCTAGTATTATTAATACTAATATTTACAATCGGTTTTTTTCACCGACAGACCTTCTACTATCAGCGATACATTTCTATGCAACGCAACACCCCCAAAAAAAACTAACATACACTAGAGACTTTGCATAATCCTCCAGTCATTCTCTTTACGCTCTCTTACTCTTACCTAACAAGAAAATCCCTTAACATACTTTCCCTGAAATTCCACACTGCAATCAATCATTATAGTCTTCTCTACTTGTCTCATACGCCATAATCGCTTAACGAATAATCTAGGGCACTCTACATATCTAGGAGAATAAATACCAAATATATATACATGAGTACACCTATTTAAACTTGAGAAATTTAGATTTCTATCGATAAATATTTATAATATCTCTCTTCCTTACTATATCTATCTAGATAGAGCAGCACAAATAGGCATAACTCATATAAATTAATGCAAAACCCCTATATATATAAAATATATATATTAATATAAATATATATTATACAAGTAATATAACATCAAATATACTAGTTTAGACTATACTAATATGATAACTAGCATAATATTAATACCAATACTACTACTACTAATTATATACTATATATAATTACTTATTCTCAGTACGATAGACACATATAACCACATATATAAAACATAAATAACCAACAAATACTATACAACTCTATAATAATACAACAGCGTCTATCTATATACTACTGCGACACTACACTATTACTATGTACGAAGCTAAAATACCAACACAAAGTAAATATATTAAGCATAAACATTTATTCATCAAACAATAACACTCAAAAAATCATTTGTCCTCAAAAGTTGAAATCATCTACTAATATGGAGTAATGACTTCCATGAAGACTCAAGACACACCTCGCGTACCGACCAATATCATTCGAAAAGAAAGTACTATATAAACTTCACACAACAACACACACAGCATGACATCAGTATGATACAAAAGCAAATCAGTGGATTCCAACAGCACTTCTTGTCTATAAAAAAATAGCACTGCCTCTACAGCAACAACGAAAATGCAATCCTCTACGACACAACAGAATATCGTTACACTACAACAAACAATGAAAAACCGCCGAGAGGCATCCATTCACATCTAAGCCTATCTCCCTGCTGTACTTTCATAACTAGATACATGAACAAAGTAGTACAACAAATATATACACAGAAGATAAGCTCAGATCATACTTTTTAAAACATTCAACCTTCTATCCATATTCATAATCGACACAGTATAAATTTAAAGAACACCTACATGTAATACACTAACTATAGTCGCATATCTATCATCATCGTTTACAATACAATACACACTGCACAGGAACACTTATAACAGTTTAAAACCATAAACACTTAACTAACCTAACAACACTATACCCATATATTACCATAACCAAATAATAAACATAGTAAACGCTAAACAACCACTAAATATACACGGACTAAAACTGTATATCCACATATAGAAATAAACCTACTACGCTATCTATAAAATAAGCATAACACTAAATATATTATCTAAAATTATACAGTCACCCTGTAAAGTAAATATAAGCCTAGCTCGGTATAGTACGAGTAGTAACACCTCGTCCATAATAATTGGCCACTATATTCAGATATATATGTAGATAAAAGAATATCATAAAGATATAGTATATATATTTATTAATAAAGTAATAATATAATAAATATAATATATATATATATAATAATATATAAGATATAATATTAAATATAGATATATAAATAGTAAATATAGTAATAATAAATATAATAAAAATATAATAATATATATAATATATATATATAATATAATATATAATATCTTCTGATCAATGTACCTAAGTCTTTAGTTATTATCACACATTATAAAATACAATTAATATTATATTAAAAACATAAACTATTACATAGACACTTTCGTATAATAATAACCTTTTCAGTCTATCTTACAATGTAACAAAAAAAAAGCAAAAGACAATTAATATTTAGAAATAGAATAAATTATAATGATCGTGTGTACGAATAAAAGACTTGATAAAAGTGAGAAGCTCATTAAAATCATTTAAATCGGTCGATCTTCATCTCAGACAACTACATATTGGGAATTGAGAGACAAAAGGCTTCAGATTTCTATTATTTTGATAATTCTAATTTTCTGTCATATATAGATAGATTTGTTATTGTTAATCTATGATGTGAAGAGCTGAATTTTCATAAGTTAATACGAGGTCATTATGAGTTTTTTATCCTGACGGTAAAATCTATAGTTTCACTAATAGTACATGCAGGTGCAGGGATTTATGTATATACAAAGGAATGATAGTTTATTGTTTGGAAACAGTGGGCTATTTAACACTTTCTTGATATAAAAATTGTTGAGATCAGATACTATGTGTTGGGCGTAAACAGTTATTATGGGATGTAGTGTTAATGTGGAATATGAGAGTTTTTTTTGTATAGTAGTGCTATGAGTGTGTGAGTATAATATTTTATTACCTTGCATTTTTTATGATAGATATAGATATTATATATATAATGTAATAAGGATATCTTTAATATTAAAAGGTATATGTTTTTATATAATGTGTTCTTAGTAAGTCGTGAGAGCAATTATTAACTATATAATATTATAAATAGCCCACGCATATCTATAACAGAAACCACAATTAGAAAAAAACACCTTTTAATCAAAAAATATACCTATTAACATAATAACAACACCTACAAAAATGAAGATAAAAATATATAAATCTCAACCATCAAGACAACAACAACAAAAACACCTCCCCATACCACACATAACACACATCCCATAAAAAACATAACCAAAACACATACGATCTGAATCCATTCAATACAACATCTTATATCAGATAAGTGTGACAAAACCCCCCAAACAAAAATAGCAATCCCCCCGTTATACAAAAACCCCGCAACACCTCAATGTAACTATTCGATAAACTAAGACTTCACACCAGGAAAAAACAACATACAGACCTCTACACATTATGAAAATTCACTCTACACATCATAATTAACAAAAAAACCACCAAATCAATCTCAATAATATTTATAGTACACTTAAACACATATTCAAAACAAAATAAAAAGAAAAAATCTCGAGCACTTTTCTCTTACAATTACCCCAACTATAATAGAATGCTCTGGAGAGGCAAGATCGACTCGATTACAAAAGATATATGAACTTTCACATTCTAAAAAGTCTGTATTATTCGACCAACCAACCGATCATAACTATCATATATTATCAAAATAGAAAAAGTTTTGCTTATATTGTAATAGTAGACTTGAAAAAAGTTATCTATAACGAAAGCATAGTATCAATAAATCAGTTAAGATTTTAAATAATTAATAAATAAATGATGTTTATAAAAGGAGGTATTGTAATTACAATCTCTCAAAGAACTTAGACTATATTAATATATTATAATATATATATATATATATAAGTACTAATATATAGATATCAATACGTGATATATAATAAACATAAATATAATATAAGTATATTATAAGAGCTATATATCAGGCATATATAAATCTACCTCGAAATATATTATATATATAATATATATATAATATTATAGTATATATATATATAATATATTAATTATTATAAATATATATATATAATATTATATAAATAATAATAATATACATATGGTAAATTAGATAAGAGAAATAATGAAATTAGCACTTTGAATAGATAAGAAGAGTATTAATATATACATATATTAAGTAATAATATAAATTATATTAATATATATATATATTTAATATATATATATAAATATAAATATATAATAATATCTAATAATTATATATAAATATATATATATATATACTAATTATAGATATAATATATATAATATATATTTATAATATAATATATAATATATTAATATATTATATATAGAAATAATAAATTATAATATATATATATAATATATATAAATATAATTAATATTTATAAAATATTATATAATTATAATATATTAATAATAATATAATATAATAATATATATTATTATACTACAAAAAAAACCATTATCATATCTAATTGATGTATAGCAAAGAATATAATTAATATTAATAAATTTAAGAAATTAACCAATATCTAGCATAAAAACATATTATATAAAGTACTATAAGCATATAGATAGATAGATAGATAGATACCATATAAATAGATAAATTTAAAAAAATAAAGACACATTACAATTGAAAAATGGTAGATTATTTTCTTCTTTAATTAATAAATAATATTTTAATCACAATTATAGCTATGATGACTCTTAAAAAGGAAATAAAATACCCAACCAGAGCTTTAAAATATATAAAATCATGACACCTAAATCATATAAATATTATATCAATTAAAATGAAAAACAGGTAATATACATATCTAAGAACCACCATATAATAATAAAATTTAAACATAAGAACATCTGCAAAAACTAAACCCAATTACTAAAATTAAGAGCACAAACACAACCCCACTAATATAGTATACAAAAACGTAACCTATATATTCCATTACAAGAAAAATAACATTTATATTAATTATTAGTAAAGTTTCATACACATTACTACTAAGACCACTACTATTATAACTAAATAATAAATAATCATACCATATTAGTCACGATCACATATACCATGGAATATTATTACTATCATATAAAATCTATATAAGTATAGTACCATATAGAATTTCATAAAATGTAATATACTTATATATTATATACATATATATAATATATAGTATTAGTTATAGTATACTTTAATTTAATGAGCCAAAATACCTATATTCTTATCTAACATAATATTTAATATAAATTAATAATAATATAATAACTTTTAACCTAATATTTAAGTTACCATATTATACTTAGATAATACTAATAAATAATACATATAAGTGTATAATATGATATATATCAGATCCTAATATCCCACTGTATCTATACTACTACCATATATATATATATAAGTCACCCATTGAATATATATATAATATAATAATATATATATATATATATATATTAATATATAATATATAATAATTATAATTATATATATAATATATAATAATAATAAATATAATATATATATATATATATATATATAATAATATATATAATATGATATATATAAGGTGTATACACCCCCAATTATCATATATAGGCCTATGAGTATATATAGAATATAAAACTATAATATAGTATAATATTAAATACAATATATATATATAATATATTATATATATATATTATTAATATAATAATTAATATAATAATATATATAAAAATTATAATTATAAAACTAATATATTTATAATATAATAACGAAACATTAAATATATAAATAAAATAAATCTATTAAGTATATATAAATATAATAGAGAGATATAATAAATAATAATATATATTGTATATATATATATATATTAATATATATTAATATATATTATATAATAATAAAATATTAATATATAAAATATAGAAGATAATAAATAAATTTATTAATATATTTATATATATATATTATATATATATATAAAATATATAAATATATATTATATAATATATATATATATGAGTATTAATTTTAGGACTGATGCCATTTTGGGGCGGGCGGGTTAACATCTGCAGGATTGTAAAAAAAAATAAATATGTAGGGTATAATATATTACATACTATCAATATATTTTATTATTATTATTATCATTATATTATTTTATTATTATATATTATTATATTATTATTATTATTATATTTATTTTTATTGCTATATTATTATTATATTATTATTATTATTCATATTTCTAATTATATTATTATTATATTATATCATTATTATATTATTTTATATATTATTAATTATATTATTATTAAATTATTATATTATTATTATTATTATTATTATATTATTATTATGAATTATATTATATTATTATAATAATTATTATTTAGGATTATTATTATTATTATTATATTATATTTATACTCTTATTATATTATATATTATTATATTATATTATTATTATTATTATAATTAATTATTATAGTGTTATTATTATTATTATTATTATTTATTATTCATTATTGTTATATAATTATTATATATTATTATATTATATATTATATTATTATCTATTATATATCATTATTTTTATTATATTATTATTAATTAATATTATTTATATATTATTATTATATTTTTATTATATATATTATTATATATTTTATTATATTATATTATATAATATATTATTATTATTTATATATTTTCTTATTATTATTAATTATATAATTATTATTTATTTATTGATTATATAATTATCAAACATTAATTATATTATTATTATTATATATATTATTATATTATTATAATTTATTATTATTATTATATATTATTTATAAATTATTATATTATATCATATTATTATTATATTAATAATTATTATTAATTATTATATATTATTATATTATTATATTATTATATTATATTATAATATTATTATTTTATTATATTTTTATTATTATTATTATTATATTATTATTATTATTATTAATATTATATTAATTATTATTATTCTATATTATACAATAATTATAATTATTATTATTATTATTATGATAATATATATCTTATATTATATTATTTAATTATAATAGTTTTATATTATTATTATATTATATTCTTATTATTATACTTTTTTAATTATTATAATATTATATGATATTTTTATATATAATTATATAATAATATTATATTATCATATTTTATATTATATTATATATATATATTATTATATATATATTTAGATATTATATATATTATATTTATTATTATTATTATTTTATATTATTATATTTTATTATTATTATTATATTATTATTTATTATATCATTATTTATATTAAGTATATATTTACCTGTATTCAAAAAAACACTGAAATTAAGTCATTGTTCTTTTATTTAAGACTAAAAAATAACAAAACTTTATCTTAGACCTTACTGCGATATATAATATATATATATTTATATAATATATATATATATAAAATAATGTTATTTATATTTTAAATTAATAAATATTTCATATTAATAAATAATATATATATAAATAATTTATAAAATATATATGATTAAAAATATATTTCTTTTATATCTAAATTGCACTTTAGAATCCGTAATGGCATCTACTGAAATTGTTGAAAAAATGTGTAAAAAAAGCGTTCACGATGAGAAATGTACCCCAACCACGTGACGAAGGATGACGTCTTCGCTCACCCAGGGAATCAGTCGCACAAACTCAAACACTTGTGATAATGAGAAAGGAGCCCATAATTACAAATGTGAAGAACACAATGCCTAAGACTGTAATTATATATAATATAATATTAATATATATTAATATATATAATAATATATATAAAATATATATACTTGCCAACATTTAATATATATATATATATATATACTTAAATATATATATATAATATAGATATATAATTATATATATATATTTATGTAATATGTAAAAGTAATATACAAAATATTATATATATATAAATATATATATATTATATAATATATAATTATACATATTATACTATATTATATATATATATATATATAATAATATATATATATATATAAATATTATATTAATATAAATATATATAATTATATATATATATAATATATATATAATATATAATATATATAATGCAATATATATATATATAGTGATTTGATTTGCTAGCATTTATTAAAAATTGTATTGCGCATTTTGAAGGCGTTACCACCTAAAGTTTTAAATGAAAAAAATGACAGAATTTGTTAATGAAATGTTAAAATGTTACAAAAAGGTGAAATGTTACAAATTTTTCAATTAATCCAAAATCCATCCGGCGGACGTATTTTGAAAAATCCTTTTAAAATCTAGGAATTTATCCCTCCATTTACAACTATTCCTCAGAAAGTTAGTTTTTTCCACCGTAATATTTTTGTTGAAAGCCTTTAAGAATTGAAAAATTATTTGGCTATTTTAAATTTAAAAAATCTAAATAATCCAGAATTAGTAAAAAATATTATCAACCACCCACTAAAGACCTCACGATAAATTAATTTACTCACGCTTTCAATAAAATGTATCTAATTAGCGTAACCTTAACCTCGAAACGCCATAACCTATACAGGAAGAAATCATAAAGTAGGAACAATTAAAAATCACTATTATTCTGGAGAAATTTTTGTAAAATTGAAAACTGATACTAATAAGGCAGGGTTTGATTTGCCTAAGCGGATCCATTTTACCTCAGAAAAATGACCCAAAAAAATTCTTAATTTTTAGCTAATTTGATGGAAATAAATAGAAAATATCAGCTTTTCAGACACCAAATATTAAACTTTAGAAATTATTTAGAGCTTAGTAAATGTTTTGTGTCATTTATAAAAACAGTTTTGACACTTCAATACTCTTCTTAAATTTTTTCGAAATATCTCCCAGCTATCAAATGACACTATCCAAATATCGAAAATATAGACTCATATCACGAGCATTCGATTTCACCAAAACATTTTTGTTTTCAATTGAATTATAATTTCACACAAAAAAAATTTTTATCTCATCTGGGGCAAATTTTACCATCCTCATCTATCATACAATGCCACATAATTATTAATATTTTTATATAGCAGTTAATTTCCTTAAAAATTTAAAGAAAATAAGACAAATTTGGTATAAAATTATTTTTTAGTTGGAACTCGATATACCAAAAAACTAAGAAAAAACTTTGCCAATCATTTCCAAAATCTGATGGAAAAAAATTATAATAAGGAGAAGAAAAAAAATGACTACTATAATTATATTATCACTTTTTTTATATAAAAAAAAATAAAAACAAAAAAACTTACATTATATATTATCTTTATGATTTTTATTAAAAAAGGATGGAAAATTCCAAATATTTTTCAAAAAAATATCTTCAAAAGAAGAAAATGGCAGGAGGAAAACGACTCTGTAAAGTTAGAAAAAAGTTGCATCACAATATACATTACTTTGAATAAAAAATTTTGAATTCATTTCAAAATCAAGATAGGTCCGATAGCATAAATTAAAGCCTCCCTTAAAGAGACCATCCGTCGCCTTAAAAAAAAGACACTGATAGAAATGTAAGAATAAAAAATATTTTCGGAAAGAATATAGCTAGAATTATCAAAGATATCAAAGACAATCGTATATTCGAGTAACTTAACTACACAGAGAATGCTAAAGTTATAAATACCATTTCTCATTTGACAAGAGAAAGCGTTGCAAAGGAAATTCCTAATAAATTCAGCAAACCTAAAATTTTAACTTTGGTAATTTGCTTAGATGCTTTCTTTTTGCTGTTAATTTGATGAATAATGGATTATATACAATACATTATATATTTAAATATCTCAAACATAATATCCTACAATACGTAATAATCCATTTATAATATACAAAATCCACTTTAGAATAATAAAATCCACTTTAGATATATATATATATATATAATTATATATTATATATATAATATATATATATATTATATATATTAATATATATAATATAATATATATATATAGGGTATATATATATATAAATATATATATATATAATATATATATATATAATATATATATATATATATATATATATATATATATATATATTATATAATATATATAATATATAATATATATATATATATTTTAATATACATTAAATAATATTATTAATTTACATATAAAAATATTCCTATGTATATAAATTAATAATATAATACGTATATAATATATTATATAAACTCGTATACACAATCTTCTTCTGGCCTGATTATCCTTATAATATTGCTTTACCAAGGAAAAACGAAAAATTGCACAATGACGATATCAAAACGATTTATCCGTATACAAGATTCTTCTTTTGATTCATATAAGGGAAAGTATCCTCCATTTTAAAATAAAAATTGGGAATAATGGTGACAATCTTATAGGTCTCCTAATTATAATACGGTACTTTGCGTAAAGTATTTTTAATTAAAAAATTATATATATATTAAAATAATAAAATATTTTAAAGTTATCTCTTAAAAAACAATTATTTCAGAGAAAACGATTTTGTTCAATAAAGCATGGATAACTATAACATTAGACATTTTATATAATTTTGCATATATGGCCTTTAATGAACTTTATAATTTTTTATTTCATTTTGCAAATATATTCCTATCCGACATTAATAGTTTAATAGTTTTTTGTCTATTATGTACGGTTCATATCAAAATAATATAAATGATTTTAAATATTATATATATATATATATAATATTATAAAAATATAAATATTATAAACAATATTTATTATATATAATAATATTAATATATAGTATATATATATATATAGATATAATATATTATATATATAAAAACATGTATAAAGGTATAAAGCCAAAAGTTAATAAATTTCATATTATTTAAACCAACTTTCGCAAAAAAATATGAAAAATATTTAATTCGAAAACAACCATGAAATTTTGCACAAAAAATTAAGATCTGTATCTATAATGTCAGAACTCGGGTACTGTTGTTGACACGTATGAATGATAGTAGCACGAGTTGCAGGTGAAAGTCAGGCTATAGCACAATAATTATAAATTAAATATATATATATATATTAAATATAATATAAATAATATATAAAAAATATTATATATATATATATATCTATAAATATAATAAAATAAGAATAATAATAAAATATATAATAATATAATATATAATAATAATATAATTAATAATAATAATAAATATGAAATAATAATAATATAGAGCTAATATTATATATAGAAAAATATATATTTAATTAATATAAGTAATATAACTATATAAGTATAATATAATATTAAAACAGATATTGAAAAAAACTATAATCATAATATAAATACTTATAATAATGTATACGATATGTGGATAATTATATAATAGAGATATAAATCATACACTGCTCATATATCACATCGTATACTACTGTACTACATTCAATAGGCACATAGTTACCTAATACAGGAAGTTAACTTTCTAACATTATCAACCACATACATAAATACAATATAACCGGTAAAATATAGGTAAATAAATGAATATACAATATAATATACACTAAACGAAAGCCTAGGTAAGAAGGTAAATAGAGAAATCCCAAATGTATATTCTATATTACGATGCACCAAAGTACCGTGACCCCATAGTAATATAGTAGCAAACTAATATAATGATATACTTACTATATATGGCGTAGCCTCCCAAGACTACAGATAAAAATTTAATAATACTTATATATATTATACTATATAGTATAATTAATATATATATATATATAATATATAGAATATTATAAATAATAATAAATGTAGATATTCTTACGATATAAGATATTAATAAAATAAAATAATATAATGAAGAATAAATAAAATATATAAAATAAAAATATATTACAAAAATATATATCATCTATTTCCTTGATTGTATCTAAATGACATAAAATATTTTGCATTTTCAATATTAAATAACGAATATAATATAAAAATAGAAAGAAAAAAACAAAAAAGAAACTTTTTTAACGTCAAAAACAATTATATTACCGTCATAACTCTCTCTCTGGTCTTCTCTCTCTCAGTCTCTTCCCTCTCCCTCTCTCACACACAGTAACATATAATAAAAGTTATATAATAAAATAATATAAAAATATAGTAATTAGATAATAAAATATATTTAAATAT
The DNA here is from genome assembly GCA_015478945.1 of Trachelipus rathkii. Classification (NCBI taxonomy): domain Eukaryota; kingdom Metazoa; phylum Arthropoda; class Malacostraca; order Isopoda; family Trachelipodidae; genus Trachelipus; species Trachelipus rathkii. Next base: position 57,025 of record JABUQX010030764.1, read on the forward strand.
ATATAATAAATATCATTATACGATATAAATATATTCATATAAAATAATAGTTGATATAATATGAAATAGTATATAATATAGATAAAATATTATTATATATATAGTATATATAACTATATAAAAATTTGATAACGTTTGTATTGATGATTGAAATATAGTATTCAGATAATCTAAACCACTTCAACCTTGAATACGTAATGATGCGGCTCATTATCGTACATTCTTATAATTTATAAAAATTCACCATGCGTTTCTTAAAAACAGTGACTTATTAATATAAAACATCAGTTACATATTAAATTTCACTATATAAATTTGAAATTAGATTGACAGCAAGTACATAATTACCAAAATAAACATCATGGTTATCTCAGTCTAAATTTATTAAGGGTATTACTTCTTATAAACGCATTATTCTGAAAGATACCAGTTTCAAGAATTGTTTTCCTCAATTGACTGCTAATAAGCTCCAAATATATAGCCCATAAAATCCGCTTCCATACAATGAGATTATACAGTTTAATGTAACTTTTTCAAGTACAAAAATCCATTTCAGGAATGTCAGTGTCTTAAATCTTAGCGCTAAAATAATTAGTATTAAAATGAAAATTTTAAATAAATTATAAAAGAAAAAATTTTGTTTCATTGCCTCTTTTAAATAATCCAAACTTTACTTTACTAAATGCGTTTTATTGATATAATAAACCCAAGTTAAAAAATTAACAGGATTCGTAAAATTGATTAAGGAAAAAACCTTTGACCCAAAATAAATGGCATAATATATCACTTGATTTATACTATTAATTTATGCCTTATTTTTTCAATTAATCATAATCATCATAATAAAGACTTTAATTAATAAACTATACTTTAATATAATATATATAAATAATAGTAATTATTGAGTAATTAATAATTAGTATAAATAAAAAATTAATAATACAGTAAATTAACTAACTTTTTTGCATTACTCAATATATATGCAGAGTACTTGAAAAAGTCCAATTTAAATTGATATGGGTATAAAGCAAAGCTGCCACATGTCGTTGTGGTTATAACCGTAGTCTATTGAATATTTGAATTACAAATATAAATACAGAACAAATAAAAAATAATAAATATGTATGATCAGTAAGATATAAATTGCTTGAATGGTTCCTCCATTGTTATTACGCCGTTTTTTTTAAATACTTGCCAGTAAGTATATTGTAAGAAAAAAATCATATTTATTCGTGTTATTAATTTACATTAAATCAGATTTTTATATAAACTATACTCTAACATTATTAAGGATTACACAACACCTACCTGTAGGACATATTCCACATCTATATTTGAAGAACGTTGTTGAATAAGATAGATTAGTTATAGATAGAAGATAACGCAATAAGATATTATTAACGATAGATAGATAGATTAGAATAAAGTAGATATAAAAATAAAAGTTACACTATTGCAGCACTTATTGCGATTTTCAAATTAAATCTGAATTTATGAAGCTGTTGTTTTTCTTATTTTTTTTATTAGAAGGGTAAAACTTTTAATGTTGTGTGAAATGATTGAGGAAAAAAGTCGAACTAACTTACAACATATATTTATTAAATATTTAATTTATAATTTTCTTAGTTATTAATAAATAATAATATAAACATTAGATAGAATTTTAATTAATTTATACGTAAGAATTTAATTATTAACAGATATTGGACGATGTTGAGGAAGATATTCAAACTTAAATAAAGCCTTATCATAGACGATCCCGTGATAAGTTTCGCTACGAGGGTTGAACCCAGCCTATACCCCAGATAAGGAAAAATAATATCTGTAAATTATTCCAATATACTGACACTAAACAAGCAACAAAAACGCAAACAAACGAAGACAAAAACACAACAGACACAAACCGCCTATACTATCACGACATGCTTCAGCTAAGCAAGAGCGGAACCACACCACAAAAAAATAAAATAAATTATCAGTAGATAAACTCCAATCATAACTAACTAATGAACGCCATTCCAACGCAAAACGATTTAGCGACAGGGTCGACAGATCAAATTCATTAATAATAAATTGATTCTGAATAACCTATATAATTCATAAATAGGTAAGAAATACCCGTCACTACGTAAATACGGAAGTATAGAGGGTTAAAATACACACGCTAAGGTAATTAGTTAAATGAGGTAGGTAACAATTACGATGACTTATAGGAATGAATGCTGATATTAAACCCTATATAATCAGTAATTAATATAATTAACATGAAAATATAATGTATCAATAAAATCATGGATAATAGTTATATTCGAACATGTTACCTTCAGAATATTTTATAAATAATCGCGAAAAACGGAAGACAATGGAATACATGCAAAATAATAGAAGAAGAATTCTGAGGTAATATATATATGAGGCCTTTTCTTTTTAAACTTTATGCTATAAAAATATACTCCAATATAAGTTGGTAATGTATATTAATAAGTAATAATGTAAACAACAACAAATAATTGTGGATAAGCCGTTTCCAAAAATTGCTGTACTCTTATGAACCGCATAGATCTTATTTAATATTATGACTATGTTTAAATATAATTGTATTATTTTTTTACTATAACAATAATACTGTATATTTCAAAAATAATTTTTAAAGCTTTTATTTTATGCTTCAAGGTATTTGATATCACTCTTATTTTAATATATTGATATATAAGATATTCAAAACATGTTATCAGTTATTAACAAATAAATAAATAACTTCTTACTAAATAGAAAAAAGAAAAAAATTTTTAATTAAATAAGTATCACACGTACATATGATATATATAAAGCGATATAATATGATAGTATAGCTTACGGAATAAGTACTAGAATATAACGGTAAGTAAGTAGAATAATCAAATCGGCACCCAAGAGGCGGCAGGTACCACTATAAAGATAAATAAATAAATATAAAATAAAGAAAGAAGGGGACGCGATAGTGCGATTTCCACCGGGTAGGCCGTATGAGAACCCCGACTCCTGCCATCTTTGCGGATATATAATATAGAAGGTATTACTTTAGTTTTAAAAAAAAAAAAAATTTTACTTCCCTTTACAATTTGTAATTACTTTAACTTAACTAGCAGGGGACGTGGGGGTAATAATATAGAGAGGGGCCGAAGGCCCCGACCCCGGATCAACAAAAAATAAATAATTATATATAATAATATATCTAATATAGCAAATTTAGCTTGGAAAAAGGAAAAGAAGAAGAATATTTAGAAGAAAGCAATTAGAAAAGAAGACCAAGAAACACAAAAAGAGATAAGGCAACGAGGGACAAGAAGGTTTGAAAGTGCTGGGAAGAGATGGCTTCTGAATGTGAAACAGTCCCTTGATTAGAGGGTTGAGCAAAAAAATTTTAATAAAAAAAAATAAAAATTAATATAATCAAATAATCTTTATATAAATTTAAACAAAATATAAATGATCTATTTTAATCAACGGAGGGAACAGCAAAACTTTAATTCTTTGGTTCTTTAATATAAGTTAAGGTTAAAATAAATGGACCAACTATATTTTGGATTTAGTTTTTTATTATAAGAAGAATGGACATTGCGACGGAGTCGGCTTCTTAGCCTATTGTCAAGAAGGAACATTATTCAAGCCACGAATTATAGCGTTCCGGTCTAGCTCAGCGTGAGAGCACTCGCCCAACTAGTCGATTGAGACCCAGGTTCGTCAACGGTCGGTCGTAGTGTGAGTGTGAACATATTCTCTTCTTTGGCCTTCCGTCTTCTCAGACAAAAATTGAGCACATCCCCTCCTAGATTAGGGCTCTGACCATGAGAGTTAATTGGTTAATTGTTTAAACTGTAACATAGATTTATATAGATATATATATAAATTAATAAAAAGAGACATAAGAGAAGCCATAATTATATAAATTAAACCCCTGTACATATATACTTATATTAATATTAATATATATTAATTATAATATATTTTATATAATTATATTATATATATGATATTATAATTAATAATAATAGATATATGATTTTTATTAAATATATATAGAGATAAATATATATATTTATATAAATAGTTAATATATATAATATTAATTATATATAATATTATATATTATAATATGTAATAAGTATATTTATTTATAGATTAACTTATTAATTTAATATATATATATATATATATTAATAATATTTATATTAATTATATATATATATATAAAATTAATATATAATATAGTAGAATATATAATAATAATATGATATATATTAATATATACAATATATATTATATCATATATAGTAGTATATAATAATTTTTATTTTAAATAAAGTATTATATTAAACCATATAATTTTTAAGATGAAGTATCTGCCACGATAATTTTTAAAACATAAATCAAAGTAATTATTATTTAATTATTATAGATTATGTCTTATACTGCGAATTCAACATGAAGAATAAGCGCTTTTTCCAGTAAACACTAAAATCACTTATTTCTCATATTATTGTAATTTGTAATTAAAAATCTACTTGTCGCGTATGAGGATATTATGTATGATAATTAAGATAAATATAGAGGAGTAAACAAGCTCTGAAATATAGAGAAAAGCGATAGATATTATGGACTATATTATTATATATATGATCGCGTATATAATATATATTATTTTATAATTATGATAATTTAAAAGGATATCATTAATATATATATATATAAGTCATATATATTATAGTATATATATATATATATATATATATATCTAAGCAGGTACTAGTGGTATTAGCATATTTTAAAACCTCTCACTCCCCCCCTCAAAAAAAAGCCCAAACCTATATAAAACTACTAAGTTAATATTGTTGACAATAGGTCTAAGTTTAACATTATTTTTTAAAATAATACTCTGAATAATATTTGAGCTAAATAATAACAACGGACCTGTTGATATGTTTAAATAACTCTACGTGAGTTGATGTGATTTGATTTTTTTATTTTGTTTTTTTATTTATATATATTTAGTAATGATTACCTATCATAAGTCTAAATATTAAGGGTAGTGAAGTTGAACTATAATTTCACGAAATAAATTAAATACTAGCACACATACTCCGACGATACTTAATCGGAGATCACGTCAGTTTTATTTGAAATTTATTGTTTTTTATTATTTTTTTTTAACTAAATTAAACCAAGGGTATAAACCGCAAAGATGGCAGGGTCATAGGGGACTCCTCGTATCTTTCTCGAGGATAGTGCTACGGCTGGGTCTAGGTAGACTGATTTATCCCCTCGCCTCGACGGAGTCAGATCGGTCAATCGCGTGAAACGGCCCGCTTTTTGTGAAAATATCATGAGAGTGACATTTCTAAGCTTTACAGTGCTCCGGCAGAGGCGGTGTCCTCCACAGAGCACCTTCCTTCTTCAGTGAGAAAGGTTGTACACGGAGGAAGATATGGAAAATGCAGTCTCACGCCACATACCACTATCTGTCACCCCGTACCGTACATATCTGAAGACAGCCTCACGCTCTACTAACACTCTCTCTTTTTGTTTTTTTTAATTTCATATAACAATTTTTTTTTTTTAAATTAGATATACACTGAATTTTTATGTCTCTATTAACAATTTTTTGGTTCATACTGATAAGTCGAGCTCAGCTAGTTGTTATCTACACTTATATAATAGGGACATGTGAGTCTTTTTCTAGATAGCATTAACGTGACTGTGTACTGTTTTCATTCCTCGACTTCTCAGCTGAAAGTATGATAATGCGGCTTCAATTTCTCACTAGATATAAAGAAAATGAAATTTACAATTATATAACCTCGTCTCTATTTATTATTGTTTTTTATAAACATTTGATCTGACTTACGAGCGTTTACTTAAGAGGAACCAGACTCGTCAATTTATTCCCAATTAAATCCGTCTTTATATTTGAGATCTATCCCATTAGGAGTAGTGTTGCAGTTTGACACATTATCGCGGAAACTGCATATAGAGAGCTAGAAAGTATGCCTCCGCCTCTCTTTAAGTCCTTCATGATCATCAATTATGGACTTATCAATAATAATAAATAGATTTCGACTTTTATTCGTGCTTTAATTTTATACTTAATTCAATATATACTCGGATATCATTTAACGAACGCTCTTTAAATGCCTAAGATCTGATTCAGTTAATTCCCATTCACCACTATATCTGAAATCAATATTTTTGTAGTATTCTATAAACTATTATAATAAAGAGCTATTAAGGCCAAAATTATTGTATTCTCTAACAATCAATTCTCGCTCAGTAGAAGAGAAAATACAAAGCGATTAGAATATATACTGCACGCAATGCTTAATTAATAAACATAGGATAAAAGGAATTCACAGGGACCGCTTATAGGCGCATATGAAACACATTACAGAGACCACATCCATCGTGGTAAACTTGTCTATATATTTTGCATTAGAGAATATTGAAGATTAAGATATTGCTCGCGAAGCAGACCTTCTCTCCTTTCTGTCAGTAGTCTCATAACAGGACTGTTTGTACTCAGAAAGAAATATTATAATCAGATTGAAAATCTTTAGACAACTGATTCAGAGAACCAATTTGGGAATCAACAACATAATAGTATATAAATAATATGATACTTTAATACTGATAAAACTAAATTTTCATGAGTGATACTATTTAAATATTTACGTACTTGTGTAGCGCTTGAGAGAGGACTGCCCACTCATATAGTAACACAAACTGATGTACCTCCAGTGTATAGCAGAGAAATCCAGTTGGATCCTTCGCATCTACGTAAGAATACGTGACAGCGAAATCAGCTAGATGAATCCCGAGTGTTATCAATCAGTAATGCTTTACATCTACTTACTAATCCTCAAAAGCAACCGAATTGTGCGTGGCACTGAGAAATATGATCAGATACTATTCCTCTCAATGCTCATGAATAACATCCATAGTAAAGTACAATACTGAGCACATACCAGCATAGTGTCTGTTTTATATATCAGTAACACACCTGATGAACTCTGAATACACTGCGAGTAGACGGGTTTCTTGATTAAGGTAACATGAAAATACTGCTCACATCTGCTTGAGGGGGAAGAAAGCGCTTGGATACCTTAGTATATGAGTTAGCGTTGTCGATGTTGATGCATGTAAAGGTGGAATGACTGTCTCAGGTGCTCCTAGACTGACCCATGAGGCCCACTCGGAACCCGTCGAGCATATATCCCTATGATATATGTATTCTAATAATAGAAACCTGTCTTATGATTATTGTTCTGATAATAAACTGTGATCGTTTGTTGACTCAGAGACGTCTAGATTCGTGATTGTGTTAGATATCTTCGTGATCAGAATAGGGCTAAGTAACTATCAGCCAACTCTCACAAAAAATATGCGCACTACGTAATAAGCGCAGAGAGATCCGAAATAATATGAATCATATGTTAAAATATAATTAGAATGTGGTTAATAAGAGGAAAGATCCGTAATTGTGTACATAATCCAGCTCACTTGTGTTTCGTATGGTTACTCACGAGCGAGGACAAATAGTAATCGCACCGTAAGGTTTCTCTAGAGATGTTTATTTCATTGAGAGAGGCAGGAGTCGAGAGCAAGAGTGGTGAACACATTAACTCATCCTCTGACGTCGCGCCGACAGCTCGTGAAACCCTATGATCCCTGTAGAAAATGTATCTTCGAGCTTCTCTATTAAATTTCCTGATTAACTATAATACAAAGGAGATCAAGACCACATATATGTCTGGATACATAGTCCATCATGCTCCTAGAACCAGAGAAGAAAAGGATTGGAGACGCTGCAAAGCTGATGAGACATACGAGTTAAGAGAGAGTGAATAACACATTTAGGTATGTCGTAATATAACGCTCGATATTAGGCAGTGAATACGTTCCTATTTGTGCGCTTAAATGAGCTCTAGAACTATAGCAGCAAATCAATCAACTCAATAGCATGAAGAAGCCTACTGAATGAGGCAGAATACGGCATGGAACGCGAATCATAGTCTCCCTCACTCACGTGAATATCAAGTTCGTCCACAAACACTGGTGATGTATTCAAGCAGGCAGTGACGATGAAGGACTCGATGACGATTGCTATGCACTCTCTTCTGCTATGTCATTAGAGATGTAAGATATAAGTCTATGTGTACAAGCTATCTATAATCATGCTGTTCTGCAGACGCAAGGGGCAGGCGCATCTAAGACATTTAACGCAGAAAGATATAGGAGAAGAAGGGTATTACCCTGTCTAATTTGGAAAATGTCCAGATGAACATAAATGAATTTGAAAATGTTTTAAAATATTAAGAGAATGAATGATCGATAACGCTCAAATCTGTATTTAACTAATCGAGCAAGAATAAGCTAATTCTCCAATGGATAATATAGAGTTGGATGAAAATCTAATAAACCTATTGATTGGTTATGGGAAAATAGATGAGAGAGGGATAGGGAACATATAGAAATAATAAAAAACTAGTAAAGAAACAATACATGGGCTGATCAGAAACATGATATCACCAAGTAAGCCAATTATTTAATAACCAAAGATCATCTTTAAAAATAACTTATAAATGTTCAAGCAAATCCACAAAGCACTCTATAGAGCTTGTCAATATTACCAGATTACCAAAATAACGACGATAGTAACGAAAATGATTGGAAATTATACTAATAGACAAAGTGAAGATGAACTTCAAGATGAACCTATCAAGCATTATTAATAACTTTTTATTTTAAGTAACTATGCATAAAGATTATACCTTAAATAACTGCACTGTACTACAGGGGATATTTTGAGAAAAAACCCGGAGTGGGACCATAAAGAACGACCCAGCTCAGCTGTTTTTTTTATTAGGGGTACAGAAATGCCGAATTGGGTGAGTTTTATTGGCATTTTCAGTATTGATTTATCGGGGTTTTTTATAAAATTTCTATATTTTTGTTTAATCGATAAAATTTAAAAAATGTTATTACTATTACATATTTATAATTAATTAGAATGTTGAGAGTTTTTAGTAGTAGTAGTATATTTTAATAAGAGTAATATTATTGACAATAATGTATTAATATAATAGGCATTAATTATATTAACAAATTAAATTCAATATAAGTATATAACCGATCATATTGTCTCCAAAAATGTCCGCTATACGACTGATATAATGGAGATTGTCATATAGACCTATGAATTATGGTGCAAACTTGATTAAAAGGTTAAGAATGCTATTATATTTACTATAGCATTGTTACAGTAGTTATGATAGCAATTGTCTTATTTATGAAGGATCTATATATATAATAATATATATATAAATATATTATATATATAATATATAGGTCCCTAATTAGGTGGATTTGAGATGCTAATAACAGGCAGAAGCTTAGCAGATACGTGCCTAGAGTTTCACTGGAAATTATAGTAGAGAAAGTTATTATTTACCATAGGTTAGATATGTGGAGTTGAT
>JABUQX010030765.1:0-12500 GCA_015478945.1 Trachelipus rathkii
AATCAAATAACTACTTATCTATCAATTCATTCCTTTTTTTTCGAACTATTAAAAAACTTATCATCTCCGCTTCCCAATATCTATTAATCCTCTTTTTCGTACTTAATGCGTGCAGTTTATACCTCAAACATTTCTGACCTTTAAGTCCTTGGGTTCAGCTCATCTACTCTATCGCTTCTCAGACGAGAGTCGTCGTGAGAGCTCTCGCGATAGTCGATCTTTCTATAACTGTAGGCAGCACTCCGTGTACGTGTCCGACTTGTTGCTCTGTTGAGATCATGGCGCTTCCTTCTTGTTCTTTCTTAATCCGGGTTTACTAATTCTTTTTAACTGAGTGGGTGCTTTTCGCTCTTTTCATTATGAGTAGCCTTCAGGTACGATCGTGTCCTTGGCCAGCACTTCGCCACAGATAGACGTACACTGAATACACACACAAGTTAAAGCTATAAGTTCAGCAAGTCAGGGCAAAGCGTGAATCGCACGCATGTTACGTAGAGAAAATCCGCCAATAATCCCGACCGGTTCTGAGATTACACGAGTCATTTTGGCAGCGGGCAGCACATTGGAACGGAAGACCATGGACAGGAAAACCGACTGGTTACGCCCGATGATTAGCATTGGGGTGCTCGTTGCACACGCCAAAAAGACAGACAAGGGCATTACTCTGGCTAACGACGGTGCTGCCGTCATGGTGCGCCACCTTGTACGGAAAAACGAACACAAATTTTAGTGACAGTATAAACTACCAACGTTATTAGGATCCCACACATATTGATCAAGCGGAACAAAAAAGCTGTTAAAGGAGTATGGCATGGCGCCAAGCTCCTCCAAAACAAAAAAGGCTTGCGTTGGTCGAGCCATGCATCATGTCCGCGCGACAAGAATATTAAAAATTGGCCTAAAAAATAGACTCTGGAGTTCCGTCCAATCGAGTGCGCGAAAAAAAATAACTGAGACCCCCTAAATTTGAAAGAAAAGTTTTGCGTCAGCGGCGTTAATACAAAGACCGTACATCCGTGGGAAAAAAGGAAGGGAGGGGAAAAAAAAGTAGCGCAAGAAGAAGAAAACAACACGGGCAGACTGAGAAAAAAAGACAGTAGAATCAGCGCGGACAGATCAGAAGAAGAAGTACCGGTAAATCACCCGTATATCACCGACAATAGAAACCATGTAGAAATTGTTACCAATACTAAAGCAAGAAGATCCTGGAAATCAGCCCGATCGATAATTTCAAAAATTGGAACCAGAAACACCGGTGGAGGGAGAAGGGATGATAGCCAGGTACAAAAGAAGAGATAAGGCTGCAAGGACTGCAAAAGTCGCTGAAGAAGAGAACTCAACTAGACAATAGTGCTTTCTACGGTTGGCAGTGTGTCAGAGTGGGTTGGTGCCGGGGCTGGCCGACAGGTCTCCCGGATGGAGACAAAGCGCCGCAACTGGGTAAACGTGGAATTTATTGGTGGTAAGTAGTGGGGGTGAAGATCGGGGGTTGAATGCAAGAGGGGCGTGTGTGGGTGGGGAACGAATAGAAAGGAAAAAGTGATTTTCCAAGGGCGGACTTGTCGATAGATATGAAATGATAAGATAGATATATTGAGATTTAGAATAGATAATAGAGATATAGATAAGATATATAGAATATGAAATTATAGGCGTTTGTGTGTTGTGTGTGTTGTTTTTTTTTGTGTTTTGGATATATATCTATAGAAAGAGTAAAATGAGTGGACGAAGCCAAATGGGGGGCGTTGGAGTACAGAGAGGTATTGACAAGCCTAAGGGGTGCTTGTTGGAGGTCAGGGCAATGGTGTTGGGGAGGGTGGGTGGACTGGACATGGGCGACAGGCCCGTTGAGGCTTTCGACGACGTCGCGAAATCTGAAGGCTGAAATTGATCTGGACGCTGAAGAAGATGAATAAAATGTCTAATAATACTCATACCCTGTCAAATCTGTGCCAAGTTACCATACCCTGTCATCAGTCTTTAGGAAACAGGGGAATCCAAGGAAAGAGCATGCAAAGACAATATGGAAAAATTGGTCCAGTTGATGCAGTGGCAATTTTAGATGAATAGAGCTTGGATGTACGAAAATAGGAAAAGGTTAAAGGGAAGGAATGATAGAGAAGAAAAGGAAGATAGAGGAGTTGGTAATTGAAGATAGAGAAATGTATGGGAAACTATATAAAAGAACTAAAAGGTAAAATAAAGGTAAGAGAACAGATAGAGATTAGAGGAAGATATATAAAGATTGAAGGAAGGTATTTGAAGATAGAAAAATGGTTGGGAATATATGCCAAGGTAATGAAAGGTGAAAAAAGGAAGGTAAACTGATGAAGAATTGATGGAAGATAGAAGATTGAAGGAAGATGAATGAAGATAGAGAAATGTTTGGAAAGCTTCTCGAAGGTAAGGAAAGGAAAGGAAGGACACTGATAAAAAAGTAAATGAAGATAGAGAAACGTATGGGAAGGTAAGGAAAGCTGAAGGATTGTTATGGGAAGTTAAAAGTACTCGTGCATTATGAAATTATATCTAAAGGTAACGAAAGGTATGAAAGGTAAAAGTAAGTGAAGAAAGGTTTGAAAGGTAAAAGTGGGTGAAGTAAGGTATGAAAGGTAAAAGTAGATAAAAAAAGGTATGAAACGTAAAAGGTATGAAAGTTAAAAACAGATTGAGAAAGGTATTAAAGATAAAAGTTGATGAAGAAAGGCATGAAAGGGAAAGGTAGAAGAAGAAAGAGGTATGTAAGATAAAAGTAGATGAAGAAAAGTAAAAGTAGATGGAGAAAGGTATGAAAGGTAAAAGTAGATAAAGAAAGATATGAAAAAAAGTAGATAAAGAAAGATATGAAAGGTAAAAGTAGATGAAGAAAGGTATGAAATTTAAAAATAGATGATGAAAGGTATAAAAGATAAAGGTAGATGAAGAAAGATTTGAAATGTACAAGTAGATGAAAAAGTATGAAACGTAAAAGTAGAAGAAAAAGGTATGAAAGGTAAAAGTAGATGAAAAAGGTAAGCAAAGTAAAAATGGATAAAGAAATTTGTGAAAGGTAAAAGTAGATGAAGAAAGGAATGAAAAGTACAAGTAGATGAAGAAAGGTATGTAAAGGAAAATTAGATAATAAAGGGTCTGAAACTCTCTCTCTCTCTCTCTCTCTCTCTCTCTCTCTCTCTCTTCTCTCTCTCTAAACTCATCTCTCTCGCTCTCTCTCTCTCTCTCTTCTCTCTCTCTTCTAAAAGATTTTATAATTATTAAAACGTCTTAGTTTATTATAAACATAAACAACGCATAACATTGAAGCGTTAAAACGCATACTACGCACACACAAGAACCTCATTACAAGGTTGAAATGATATTAATACGAGTATGGTATGCGTTTAAAATGGAAGTACCTGTCATATGGTATGTGATATTTTCATATGACATGTGTTATATTGTTAGATAACACGTGTTACATAACAATATATGGTTGAACGAATGATTGGACAACAATTAACGCATTAAGTATTTTAGAGCTTTAAAGTGAGAATGTGTATGTTCGTTCGATACTCAACTGCATAGCCGGTAATTTTTCCTGCCGCTCCGGCTCCGGTCCTCCGCCTCCGCCCGTCCGCCTCCGCTCCGCCTCCGACTACCGACTCGACTCCCCGACTCCGACTCGACTCCGACTCACTCCGACCTCCGGCTGGCTACTCTGGCTCCGTTTCCGGCGAATCATTTTCAACTCTAAAATAAAAATAATTTCGGTTAAGCCAAGCACTATAGTCAATTTACTCTTCACATATAAATAATAATAATAATAAATCAATAATAATAATAATAATAATTATTAATAATACATAATATATAATAATAAAATATAATAATAATAATAAATATAATAATAATAATAATATAATATAATACCTAAACCATAATAAAAAATAAATAAAATAAAATAACAATAACAACAACAACAACAACAACAACAACAACAAAAATTGGTAATTATTTCCAATAATACCATGCCTAAAAATTTTAATAAAAAATCACAGCATCGACTGTTAATAAAAAATCATGTAATGAAAGAACACTCAAAAAAAATTAAGTTTGTCGGTTTTTTAGGAACATAAGTTTTTCAGCTCATCTCTAAAGTTGTTAAGGGAATTCGCATAGACTTTTCATATTAGATACGAATCCAGGTTAGGTCTATTACACAGAGCCCCTAGTACAGTTGATAAGTTTTGTTAGAGTAGAACAAGAGAAATCTATGTAGATGATTAGACAAAATCTTATCATACCTGAACTAAGGATGGCCCCTAAGAAAGGACGTAGCAACTCGAGCCCACTAATTTTGTATTATAAGATAAGTCTATGGGAAATTTTTAAACTTTCAGAGGCTGTAACTTTTTTTCCTAAAGCAGACTGTTGCCGATTTTCGTTCTCATATATTCTTTTCTTATTATTTTTTTAGAGTATATCCTGTGATTTTCAAAAAAAAAAAATTTTCGTTTTTTTTATAACAAATCCTATAGGGTTTTTTACAACTTTGAGAGTTTGTAACTTTTTTTCCTAAAGAGACCGACAAATAATTTTTTTTTATTCTTCATTACTATTTTTTTTAGAGTCTATGCTATGATTTTTATAAAAATCTGTTTAGAGGCAGTTATTGGAAATAATTACCAAAAATTTAATAAAATAACAACAATTGAGAATATGACGTGCGATTAAATTTGAAACAACTAACAATTTCCCAGCATTGTAATGGATATTCCATATTAAGGTTGGAATAAAATTAATATTTAAAAAAAATAAAAAAATAAAAGATAAAAAAATTGAAAGAAAGTACCACCGTTCTATCCAGAAAGTCAAAGATCAGAAGTGTCAAATGATGGAAAAAAAATTTGAATGTAAGTTAAAAGAAAAGTAAAAAAAAATTTCAATATATATAATAATAATAATAATAATAATAATAATAATAATAATAATAATAATAATAATAATAATAATAATAATAATAATAATAATAATAATAATAATAATAATAATAATAAATAAAAAAATAATAATATAATAATTAATAAAAATAATAATAATAATAATAATAATAATAATAATAATAATAATAATAATAATAATAATAATAATAATGATAAATGATAATGATAATCTAGAAGATATAATAAAAAAATTAAAGAAAAATAATTATATTTTGGTAAGAATGAAAATCCTAATTGATGATAATCAATGATAATAATAATAATATAATAATATAATAATAATAATAATGAATAGTATTCATAATAGTTACGTAAATAATAACTATCAATACATAATAAATAATATAATCCAATAATAATAATATAATAATAATAATAAATAATAATAATAATAATAATATCTAAAATCATAAAAGTAAAACCAAGTTAAAATAGGTAAAGCATAATAATAAAATCTCAACGTGATTTGGGAAACACCTTTGCCATAAATTATCAACTATAATAAAGCATTATATCTTTTATTGCCACAAAAAAAAAATAAAAGAAAGAAAAAAAAAACGTTGAACTTTAGAATATTAAACTTTGATATCATAAAAAAAACATAACGATGAATACGAAATTTCTTAAAAGAATTTTTTTTTTTTTTTTTTTTTTACAAAAAATATTGTAATTTTTTTTATATTTTTATTTTAAAGTATTTAAATGACGTGAGAAATTTTTAATAAATATATTTCAAAGCATTCAAAATTTAATTGCAAATTAGAAATTTATTGTAATTATTAAAATTTTCGCACCAAAATTTAAAAAAAAAATAAATTAATTTATATATCTTGCAGACATGCATAAATGTAAAATTACGTTAAGAAATTCTTACCCCAGGAAGAGAATTATATATATATATATATATTATAATATATATATATATATATATATATATATATATATAAAACATCAAATTATTAGATATTTAGATATATAGATATTTAAATATTTATATAATTATTATATATATATATATATATACATATAATACTATATATATATATATTATATAATACTATGATAAGAATACTAGTATAAAAATAATAATAATAAAATAATAATAATCAATACATTATAATAATAATAATAATAATAATATAATATAAATAATAATAATAATAATAATAATAATAATAATAATAATAATAATATATAGCTCTTAAATTTCAAAAATTATAGGCCATATATTTGGCTTTCGCTCATAAGATAGTTTCCAGTATGACTATATTTTTTTAAAAAAAAAATCTATTGTTCACTTATTTTTTATTCCAAGAAATATTAATTAAATTTGAATATTTATTCTGAATTTATTTAAAATTATAGCATTTAATTATTAAATGCATATATTTGCTCGATTTAATCCTTTCCTTCGATTTCTTACAATATTCAAAAGATATAATTCTTCAAAGTCAGTGACGTCACGTATGGACGCTTAGAAGGTAAAATAGCAAAAAGCTTACTCACTTGAAATTATCTTAGCTCTGATTGGCTGATTTATAATTTTTAAAATTTTAAAATTTGAAATTTTTAAGAAAATTATTTTTAAAGAATTTTATTGTTTTTAATAAATTTCTCATATTAAGTGGGAAAAAAATGTTTTATGAATAATAAGCTAATTTATAATGATTTATTAATTCAGAGGGGAAAATGATGCTTTTAAGAATTTTAACATTTACTTATGATATGAGTCAGAGTACATTGCTCTCTCTCTCGTCTCTCTCTTCTTCTTCTTCTCTTCTCTTCTCTCTCTCTCTCTACTCTCTCTCTCTCTCTCTCTCTCTCTCTCTCTCTCTCTCTCTCTCTCTCTACTCTCTCTCTCTCTCTCTCGCTCTCTCTCTCTCCTCTCTCTCTTCTCCTAAAATCCAGCTGACCACGATTGGTAAACAATACATCGTATTCCCATCCTATTAATGTGATAACAATCAAATGAAAAATTTATAAAATAAATGTCTGACGATATTAATTCTGTCTGAATGATATCTAAATTTTTTGAAATATCTTTTGATTTACTAATAATATGTAGCGTATCATAGAAGGATCGCATGGACATATAAGAATACATTTTAATATTATATCTTATATAATTATATATATATATATATCATTAATATATTATATATATTATTATTTTATTATTAACATATATATATATAAATTATTATAATATATATTATATATATATATATATTTATTATGATTTATATATTATATATATCGGGCGTTATAACTATCGGGTGGCCGGTAGGTAGCTTCTACCGAATATTTTTAGGTTTTAGAAATAATGAAGATTAAATTGATAAAAAGTATACGAAAGTTTTCTGGAAAATATTATATAAATAACGTTAAAAAAGATGCTATTTTACATCAGCAGTTAAAAGAAAAACAACCACAATAATAATAGCTTTAATAATTGTTGAATTCATGCAGAAATTCTCGCTTCTACTCTGATCTTAGAAGTAAAATTCTTTACCCCACGGCGGACGGAATGCGTCATTTCCTACGTCAATTATAATGGAGCGGGCTAGTCTGTCCTACACCTATATTAATCGATAAAATAATCGATAATATTTATGAAACTTTCGTTCTCTTCCGTAAATATGTACGAAATATGTGGCTTGCTTGTGGCAGTTTCTTTGAAATTTTTGCATCGAATGAGGCTGATTGTTCTGATATTGAATATTAATTTTATATAACTTTATTTAAGTGGTATTTAGCATTATATACATAAAATTAAGTGAAATAATGCATAATGGAGTAAGTGTAGATTTTATATTAAAGAAAAACGCTTTAAAACTTATCTATAAAACGAGAGCTCTATTTTAAAAAATGATAGGCCTAAGAAATTACTCAATTGGATGTGATTTAAAATTAAGTATTTGGTAAATATAATGAAAACAAGCTTTTCATACAAATAAATAGGTATACGTATTATAATTATTAAAAATATGTTTTCGATGTTTTCGTTAGCTATATATAATAGTATTATATAATATATATATATATTATATATACTATACTATAGTATATATATATATATATATATATAGTATTATATATATATATATAAATAGTATATATTATATATAATATATATAATAATTAGTTATATATATATATATATATAATATCATATATATATATATATATATATAATATATTATATTTATATATATATACGTATTATACATAATAAATACTATATTATGATATATAAATAATATTATATATATATATAAACTCTGCTACCAAGTGTAATTCTTCCAGGGTAAGCACTGACTATAAAATATATATACTACTCAATATATATGTATATATATATAGTATTATATATATATATATTATATATATTATATATATAATGTATATATATATATATATATATTATTATATAATATATATATATATATGAGAAGAATATCATTTCATTCAGGGACTGTTTCGACTTGAGCTTCATCAGTTCTTTCGATGTTAGGATTCCACAGCCAAGCGAAAGCTTTACATATTAAACCATTAAATTTAATAGTTTTAAATTTTTTATGTTTTTAAACTGTACTCTTTTCTTGCTTGCGGAATTCCAAAAAGTTGCAAAAAAATGTAGGGCAAATCATGATGATGATGATGATGGTGAATGTAATTAAATGTTATTATTATTATTATTGTTTATTATTTTAAATTATTATTTTTTATTATTAAAATTAAAATTATTTAAATTATTATTAATTTTCTTTATTATTTTTAAATTATTATTATTCATATATTATTATTTTTTATTATTATTATTTATTTTATTATTCATTATTATTATTATTATTATTATTATTATTATTATTATTATTATTATTATTATTATTATTATTATTATTATTATTATTATTATTAATACTTATATTCAGTTATTTTATTATTATTATTTATTATTATTATTAATTATTCATTAATTATTATTATTATTATTATTATTATTATTATTTATTATTATATTATTATTATTATTATTATTAGAAAAAATAACAACAAACGGGTTTAAAACAATCAAATAAAAATAAATCGGCTAGTTATATAACAATACAAGAATTTTACCTTATATATAATAATAATAATAATATAATAATAATAATATAATAATATAATTAATAATATATAATATAATAATAATAATAAATAATAATAATAAAAATAATAATAATATAATAATAATAATAATAATAATAATAATGAATAAGATGACAATAATTCCCTTAACGATTTTTCTCATCAATTTATTTTAGTAATAATAATAATAATAATAATAATAAAATAATAATAATAATAATAATAAAAATTAATATAATAATAATAATAATAATAATAATAATAATAATAATAATAATAATAATAATAATAATAATAATAATAATAATAATAATAATAATAACTAGACACAAAAAAGATTGAAAATTTATATACAAAATAAAGAGATTTAAAAAAGTATATAATATAAAAGAGAAAATAGCCTTAAAATTTTTTTTAAAAAATAACATTTAAATTTTTTTTTTTTATGCTTTCATATATTTTAAATGTAGTTCATACTGAGAATCGAATTTCCGCAATATCATATATAT
The DNA here is from genome assembly GCA_015478945.1 of Trachelipus rathkii. Classification (NCBI taxonomy): domain Eukaryota; kingdom Metazoa; phylum Arthropoda; class Malacostraca; order Isopoda; family Trachelipodidae; genus Trachelipus; species Trachelipus rathkii. The sequence continues at coordinate 9,623 of JABUQX010030765.1, forward strand.
ATATATACTTATTATATATACTTATATATTTATATATAATATATATATATATAATAAATATATAATTATATATATATATATATATATAGTTAGTGATGGGGACGATTAATCGTCATCGTCATGCGTCATCGGGCAAATTCGGCATATTTTTTTTTGAATCGTCACTCGTCATCGTCATCGGCAATTTCTGCCGATATTTTCCCGATTAATTGAACAAATATTAAGAATTTTGAATAATATTAAACTCAATCAATAATAATAATAAATAATGAATAATAATAATATAATATATAATAATAATAATAATCCTTGCACCCATAATATATATAATATAATAATCTAATTATAAAAAAAAAACATTAATAACGGCAGCAATATGATTTATATAAGTTATTTTTATGTTATAACTTAATATTATATAATATATAAATATTTATATTCTATATATATTATATATTATATATATATAGTATTTTAATATATATATTATAATATATATATATATATATATATAAATATATATATTATATATATATATATATATATTTATATATATATATATATATATATATTATATATATATATATATAATATTATATATTATATATATATTATATATTATTACTATACCCATTTTGCCCTTATGGTATTTATGACATTCCAGTGCCTATGGTTCGCTTTTTCTTGTTCATGCGTTCCATCTTAGAGACACCATCTTTTATACACATATCATATACACATACTTATATCCACCCCCCTCTTCTAGACAACATCCAGACATGCCCTAGATCCTCTATCCATACGTGTAGGGAGAAAAAATTGCCCACATCGTATGTCCTGTGTGTCGTAGAAGGCGACTAAGGGACGGTGGTAGTTCGGTTGGCTGCCTACTCCACTTATCTTATTGCCAGGATGCTAATTTGGCCCATTGCTAGGAGAAATGTCTGATCGCAGTAAGCGCCTTCATCTCGGCGAAAATGGTATGAATCGCATCTGTAATATGGAATGTCAGAGGGAATAAATGGTTGATGAGATGAGGATTAGAGTTTGAATGGGATGTTTTAGAAGGGCAAATTTGATTTGCTCACTGTGAAACAAAGATGAAAGGAACGGTGAAAATGAGTGGTGTGGTGTGAATGTGTGTGTGTGTGCTGGTGTGGAAGGGAATGAGAGGGGGATAGAAGATTTGCAATTCGATGAGTGATTGTGGTATGAGAGTAAAGTTATGGTAGATTTTGTGTGTGTTAGTACTAGAAGTCTAAAGGTTAAATTTAAGTTTGAAAGGTCAAATTTGTGTGGTTTGCGAATATGAGTTCATCTGATGTATGTGCAAGAGTACGATTTTTTTCTGGGATATTGAATGACTGTTTGGATGGGGGGAAGTAGGGAATTCAGTTTCATTTGCCACATATATGCCATCTCATGAATTTTTTTTTAAAAGTTAGTCACCACCACCGAACGGGCAGATCCACCTATTCAAGTAGGGGGTGTAGTATTTCTCCAAAGTTACCTCTCGCAATTACTCATATGAAGGAACAGACGTCAGGCTTTAAGTGAGGAGATTAATTTCAGTAGGAAATACAGAAGAAGGAGAGAATTCCAACAGCACAGAGGTGGTGGGAAAGAGAGGAAGCACCACCAGCAAACTAGCCTGGAGTTACGAATGTCAAACAAATACTCGTAGCGGCAGCATACGACCCCTTGTGCTAAGCAGCAAGGAGTGTAAAGTGGTGGTACGCGAGCTGATATAGTTCCCTCAAGCACTTGCAGCTGTAGTACCTATAGGATAGAGATAACAGCACCACATCGCTCCTAAAAGAATAGAGGTCCAGTTGAACTGGAAGTACAGAAAGTTTTATTACAGCTTCTTCGCGTTGATTCGTCCTGTCCCAAGCCGGGTGACAGCACGATGCCCCTCTCCAGAATATGAGAGCAGTATACCATACATGGGCGGATGGACCCTTGTATACGCTGGAGCAATCTGAGAAAAGGAGAGAAAAGTCTCACATGCTAACCAGAACTAGACCAGATTCTTTGAAGTCGCCACTAGCAACCTGTTGTGCGATGTGAGATTTCCAAGACATCTTTTTTTTATGTTAAGGTTAAGGCCAACGATGTTTATATTGTCAACAAGGGAGACGAGAGAACCGTCGAAATAGATAGAAAGTTAAAAGGTATTTTGGAGAAGGAGATTTGTAGAAGTTGGGTTTTTTAAAGAATTTTGAAATGGGCATTGATTTTAATCCAGATCAGCGAGAATAGAAATGGAAAGATTAAGACGAGAGGCAATTCCAGAAGTAAATGTGGGAGTAGAATTGATCATGAAGTTTAAAGAATGAAGGGTGAGTCATCGGGAATACGCGTGGATAGAGTTAGAGGTGCAGTGAGAAGATCATTAAATGAAAAGTAGGAATAAAGTAGGAGATAAGCAGAACCCTGAGGAGAACCACCACTATTGACGAAAAGAAGTCGCCCCATCAGCAACAGCCGATATTGAGGGATTTGAAAGAAAGCTAGACATAAAGTAAGCAAAGAGAAGAGGAGAGAACCAAAGGATGGGGAGCTTGGAGAGAGTGACGCGGTGCCATACTCAGTCAAATGCTTTGGATATGTCAAGCACCACCACGTCAAGTCTCAACGTAGTTCCAAAGAGCATAGAAAACCATATTCGGTTAGATAGAGAATGTATACTGCAGTAGACTTTGTGCAACGAGAGCCGTACTGGCGTTCGGAGTGAGTTTCCAGATGATCTACCTAGAAAGTGAGTTAGCAGGTTTCAAATCTTAGATAGAATAAGTGAGAGCTACAGGGCTATAGTTAGACGCAGTGATCGAGCGGCTTCTTTTTCACGAATATGTGGACATGTGAGAGCTCCAAC
>JABUQX010030766.1:0-32500 GCA_015478945.1 Trachelipus rathkii
TATATAATATATATATATTATATACTTACTCTATCTCTCTCTCTCCCACACAAAGGAATATTCTTATTCTAAAACTAATTCTTTATTGATATTATTATAATATTTAAAAATTACATTACATATGATGTTTGTCTGTAAGGAAATGGGTCTCGAACAAATTTAGCTATAAATACTGTATTGTTTATTACTATCAGTACTTGCTATTAAAGTGACCTTTAACGTATATAAGCTTTTGAGCAGTTTTATGTTATGTTAAGTATAAGTATAAGCGGTAGAACAAAAAAAAAAAATATATTATATATATATATATATATATAACACTAGTTCAAGAGTTCTTGACACCTAGTAAAATCAAACCAAATCTATTCTAAGACCCAAATAAATAATATTAAATTATCTCTTCTAAAATAATGTGAGTACAACAATCCAACAAATAATTGATCATATACTCAAGTAAAGATACATAACATGAATTACCTATCACATGAATGAGTTCATTGATAAGTCGTTAGTCTAGTTCACTTACTTTTTTACTTTTTCTTTTTTCACTTATTTTACTTTGTTTTTTCTTTTATTTTTTATTTCACTTTGTTATCTTATTATTTTTTGTTCTTTTCATTTTTCTTTTCTTTATTTCTTCTGAACCTTCTTCTTACTCCATTCATTTTCTTCTTTATTCATCTTCTTCTTCTTTCTTCTTCTCTTCTTTCTTCTTCTCTTCTTCTTCTTCTTTCTTCACTTTATCTTCACTTCCACTCTTCTGTACATTATATACTCACTCTTCTTTACTTACTTCTTATCCTAATTACTTACCTCCTTCTTCTTCTTTACTTCTTCTTACTTACTTTCTTCATCTGTCCATCTACTTCTCTTCTTCTTCTTCTTTCTTCTTCTTCTTTCTTCTCTTCTTCTTTCTTCTTTTTCTTCTTTCATTACTTATTTCATCTTAACTATTTTACCTATTATTCCCTCACTCATTATCTCACTCCACTCACCTTATATACTACTCATATCACTACACTCACTATAACTCACTACTTACCTATTATATTTAAGTTATATATACCTCATCTCCTATTATCTCACCCCCTCTCCCCTTACTCTATACTTAACCTTATATTAGTAGTATATATATAATATAACTAATTATATATATACTATACATATATATATATATCTATATAATATATATATATATATATATATATATATTCTACTATTATATTATATATATATATATTAATATATCTATATAATATATATATATTACCTATATATCACTCACTCACTCACTACTCACTATATATATCATATATATATTTTATATTATTGTGTGTGTGGTGTGTGTGTGTGTGTGTGTGTGTGTACCGTATCCACTGTTAGTGTAATTGCCCGGTCAGGTGCTACTCCTCCAAAATCTTCTCCAAATATTTCTATTTTCAAACGATCGTTCCACCTCACTTCCTTCTATCGTTTTGTCCCCTCCTTTTTGCAGCTTCCCCCACCCAATCCACCCATTTCTTCCTTGGTCTTTCCTGCTGGTGTTCTCCCTCTGGTCTCCAAACATCTCACACATCTCCTCCATTATCTCATTCTTTTTACATGTCCAAACATCTTACACAGGTTTCCCTCTCCACGCATTCCAAGTGCGGTTCCCATTCCAGTTCTCTCCTCACTCAAGTTCGCTCTCTCTCTATTTCTTCTGTCTCTTTCAACTGACTCACTCGATCCTCTCATGGTTCGACTTATGCCTGTGTATTTCCGTCAGCTTCTTATTCTCACTTTTGTATTCTCGTGTAATTCAATGTGTCACCATGCATTTACGCCAGTACGACATATGCAAATCTAGTGAAAATTGGACATAAGGAATATGTTTATAAGTTAATATTATTACCTCTGTTGGTATCTAATCTCATTCCTTTTTATAGCGAAACCATGAGATAAAATTTGAAAAGGCAATTAAACCCACATTATGTGAGAATCTCCCAATTCTCCCTTTCAACTCGTCGTCTTGCTTTCTTTGATTATCAAATACCACGCCAAAATACCTAAATCTATTCACTTGCCTTGCCTTGCCTTGCCTTGCCTTGCCTTGCCTTGCACTTGCACTTGCACTTGCACTTGCACTTGCACTTGCACTTGCACTTGCCTTGTATCTTCTATGTTCCCTACTATCTCTTCCCTCTCTCTTGCAATCACTATTATTTCCGTTTTCTTCTGTTTTTTCTCATGCCCATTGACTTAAGTACCTCATTCCACCTATTCACAGCTTCATGCAGGTCTTGATTTCCTGATGTTATCTCTGCCGCATCATCCGCATAAACCAACGTATGCTCCCTATTCTCCCTTTTGCATATCCTTTTAAGACAACTGTCCAGGTAAAGTGGAAAGTGCAATGGTGACAGTACACTTCCTTGTCTAACCCATGCTTTCACTTCAAACTCATTATCTCCTCCTGTTCCTCTAACCGTATTTATTGGATTTTCATACATACTTTTATTGGTTGCTATCAGACTTTCTGGTATGGCAAACATCGGATCTTCTAACATTCTAAACAGTCTCTCCCTATTTATTCCATCAAATGCCTTTTCCAAGTCTATGAATGCAGCATACGCCTTCTCATTCCACTCTATGATTTTCTCTGTTAACATCTTCATGTAAAATATTACGTCAGTGGCACTTTTCCCTGGTCTGAAACCGTGCTGCCATTTTCCAATCTCGTCCTCGACCTCCATCCTCAATCTTTTTTTCAAAATCCTCTCATATATTTTACTCACCCCCACCAACAATACTATTGCTCTATAATTTCCGCATACTCTTTTATCTCCCTTCTTATGTAAGTGAGTGACCAGTGAGTGAGGTTGTGTTTAATTTTTGCTCCAATTTTATTAATATAATTTGTGTATTTGAAAGTGAATTTAGAAACAAATTAGTGTTGTGTAATCTAATTTACACTACTGCTGTGTATATAACTACAGTCATTAACAAAATTGTTATATTAATTTTGTGATAATTTAAGATTACCTAGCCTAACCTAGCCTAACATTAGGGTAAGAGTTTTTACTGTTTTCTGTGTCTGGGTTTATTTGGATTCTTAAATAGACTTTCTGTATTTAAATACAGTCTTTATTAATTGTTACTTTAATTTAGTGATAATTTAAATTAAATTAGGTTTTCCAGTCACAGACTACAGTTAAGCCTACCTTATAACTTTATATATCCCTGGCCTAGGCTAAGCTAAATAAATTGTTAAATTTTTAACCTTATTTTAAAGAGAGTAAGTTTAAATTCTTTTTAGCTTTTAGTGGATATTTAAACTGTAGTTGGTAAAATAATATGTACAGGTTAGTAAGCTAATATCATTTAAAGTAGTATGCTCTGTGGGATATCTGTGGGACTGTAAGAGGTGAATATGTGAAATAGATGCCCCGCTTGTGATTTGAAATGCAGAGAATGTTTGTTAAGAAGGAGATTGCGACTGAGTGAAAATGTGAAATGGATTGAAAGAAGAAAGTATTTGAGTTGAGAAGGAGGGAGTGTTAGGAAAAAGTTAGTAGGGATGTCGAAGCGAGGAGGAAGCGGGATATAGGGGTAGACAGAATAGTGATTCACCTAGGCAGGAAGATGAGAGGGTAAAAGGATAAAGTAGGGTATAATAGGTCTGCAGATGAATAAAGAGGTTTGTAGAAACTAGAAATAAATGATTTAAAAGATGAGGGATCTCGAAAGTCAGTCAGCCTTTGACCTGCAGTAACAGGTTCGACTGTCTTCCAGATGGGAGGGATCAGAGAGTGCCAATGGTAATGTTGACTTTTCTGAAGGAAAGACTGATAAATTGCTAAATTGGAGACTCTATGATACGATACCTAAATAGGACCTTTTCAAACTAAGAATAAAAAGAAACGATTGAGAGTATGTTATCCAGGTGCCAGAGTGAGTGATATCGTGGTTAGGATAGATAGAGAGATTGATTCTACAAATGTTGATTCAGAGGTGAATGTGCATGTGGGTACAAATGATATAGGGCATAGAAGGTCAGAAGAATTAATAGCAGATTATTGGAGATTGATTCAGAAGATGAAAGCTAGTGGAAGAAGGTGCATGATTTCTGGGATTTTACCTAGGTTAGGTGCAGGTCAGGAATGGGGGAGTAGGGCTTTAGGTGTAAATGAAAGGGTTAGGAAATTATGTTTTTCAGAAAATATTAGGTTTTTGGATTTGTGGAAGAAAATCTGGGTAAAGATCTTTTTGCAGCAGATGAGTTCACTTGAGTCGTTAAGGTGTTGAGCTTTTCAGTCCCAGTTTGGAGACTTGTTTAAGCAAAAAATAGGTTAAAGTTGGGGGTGTGTGGGCTAAATCTGGGATACAAATAAATAAGCAATGGTAACTGTAATAGTGGGGAGATAAATAAAATTAATGTTGTTACAAGGTTCAAATAAGAATGATAGCAATAAAAATAATCAGCATTTCGAGTATCAAATGTTTTTACACAATGCTCATAGCCTTAGAAATAAACAAAGATGAACTGATAGTTATCATAAATGAGAATCTCAGACATTATTTGCCATTAAACTGTAGGCATGTGGTTAATGCAGAATTATATGGAGACCTCCTTTCAGGAAATGTTATGAATAGAGGGATTTCACTTTTATTAATACTAGCGGTATGAGGAAAGAAGGTGTGGTGTGGCGCTTTATGTTAAATACAATATTCAATCTGTGTATAATGACTGACTTTTAAAAATTTAATCATGATATTGAATCAGTGTGGGTTGATATCCTTATATACAATAAATCATATTTAGAATAGGGGCATTTTATAGAGCTCCTGGCCAGAGTCAATAATTGATGCTGAAGATTGTGAAAGAAATTAGGAGACAGAGCATGCCACATATATATGAAATAGGTATGTAGTCATAATTGCGGTGATTTTCAATTTTCCTGGCTTCATTGGGATTCCTTGTCTAATATGGGACCCGTAGTAAGTTTGCATTTCATGAAATTGTATATCTAGATAACTTTTGACGCCATGATGGTCCATAGAACCACAGATTAACGATGCACTATTAGACTTAATATAACTATACTAATGAATGAAAGTATGGTGATTGAAGTTAGAGTGAGGAGGAATTTAGGACTTTAGTTGAACCAATATATATAATTAGATTTGATATGATGTGTATTATCTGGGCCCAAATGTGCAAGTTAATAAAGGAAAGCAGATCATAGAGTTTCCCGAAATGGCGATTTTTTCCAATTTTCCGAGCAATGCTTAGTATAACTGACTGGATAAAGAGTTTAAAGAGACCAAAACTGTTTTTTCATGTGGGAACATTTTAATAAAAACATGTTTTTAATGAATATTCAGTCAGTATGTTTTTAAAGATAAACCATTAAGGGGAGTAAGAGAAAACCTTTTTGGTGGAATAGAGAGATAAGAGAGAAAATTAATTAAAAGCGTAGATTGTTTTAAAATATTTAAGGGTAGTAATAGGGAAGATGAATTAAAGAAAATTTATAGGAAAAATAGAAATTGAACTTAACCAGTTCAATTAAGAAAGGCACAGAGAGAGCCAGAAATTATATTAAAGCCAGGGAATAGTAATAAGAACTTGAAGAAGTTTTTTAGCTTTTAATAAATTTTAAAAGTAAGAATAGGAACAAATTGTCCCAATAAAATTTGATGAAAAATTTTGTGAGTTTCATATAAGGAGTTGGTCAAACATTTTCATGCTTATTTTGCTTCAGTGTATTGAGGAAAGATTTAGATAATAGTTCAGAGACCAATAGTTCTGTATCATGTTAACAAATAGACTTACAGAATTTGAATTTTATGTAAATAGATATTAAACGTTTATTAATATATTGATCCAAGTAAAGCTGCAGGCCCTCATGGTATATATATATGGTAGAATTCTGAAAGAGGGTAGTTTAAGCATTGCGAAAGGCACTGTATTTGATTTTTACGCGATTATTAACATTTGGTGAGGTATGAGATGACTGGAAAACAGCATTATGTTGTGCCTATTTATAAGAAAGTAGTAAGGAAGAATTTGGGAAATTATATGGCCAGTTTGGCTTAACATCTCTGGTGTAAAGTTCTGGAAAAGTTACTGAAAGGGTCATATAGAGAAATATTAGGAAGATAACAAGGTATTGTATGACTCCCAGCATGGTTCTAGAAAGGGTACGTCATGTCAGACAAACTTTTAGAATTTATGGAATACATTACTGACTGCATTGACCGGAGATCCAGTTAGATATTGTATATTTAGACTTAGTAAAGCTTTTTTGATAAGGTTCCCCCATAAAGGCTGCTGAAAAAGTTATTGGCAATGTGTATAGGTGGAGTGGGTACATGGTTGGATTAAAGAGTGGTTGCGCAAATAGAAAACAGTGTGTAAACCAACTAAATGGAATTAAATCATCATGGGAAATAGTGCAGAGTGGTGTCCCACAGGGTCAGCTGGGCCAACTATGTTCCTCATAATATAAATGATTTAGACCAGGGACTTAAATGCAAGTTTCTAGTTTGCAGATGATACTAAAAATTGGCCACCTCAGTTAGGAATAGTGAAGGATGCATAAAGATTCAAAATTAGGATTTGATAAACTTCTGGGTGGGCAGATAAGTGGCAAAATGAATTTTAATAGTAAAAGGTAAGGTTCTTCACCTAGGTTACCAATAAAAGTTTTAACTACGATTGAAGGGGAGTGGCTTGAGTCTGTGAACCAGAAAAAGATTTAGGGTGTGATTATAAGCAGTAAATTTGAAAGTAGCTAACCAATGTTTGGAAGCTAGAAATAAAGCTAATAAGATGCTGGGCATAATAAATCGCAATGTTGTTTACAAGAGCAAGGAGTAATAAGTAAACTATATAATAGCTATGTTAGGCCAATAATAGAGTATTGTGCACAAGTTTGGGCCCTTATTTAAAAAAAATGACTTAGATATGCTAGAGAGGTGGCAACGTAGAGCAACAAGGATGAAATTTCTGGGTTTGAGGGTAAGAGCTATGAGGAGAGGCTGAAGGAGTTAGGAATGTTTTTCTGTGAAAGGCGATTTCTCAGAGGGACCATGATACAAAGTCTAAAAAGTATTTACATCTATTGATAACATATGAGACCAATAAAAATTTTTCATAGAAGAACATGGACAGGTGACCAGGGGCATAATAAGAAAATTAAAGAAGAAAGCAATGCCATCTTGATATAAGAAAGCATGCATTCAGTAATAGGGTTGTTAAAATTTTGGAATAGTCTGTCCAAGAGGAGGTTGTTGAGTGGACTTTTCGATTGCCATTTAGAAACGGTTAAGATTCGTTTTATGGATGGGTTGGGTATCATATAATATATTGCCGAAACCCAAATTGGCGGGTTTTTAGTTATACTATTTTTATTGTTAGATGGCATGTGTGACCATAACTTATTATTAATGCATGTGGATGGTTTGGTATCATATTTATATATCATTAGTTTTGACTAAGCCAAATTGGTGTTTTTTTTTTACAAAAATTTGACAAGCCCTAGGGTCTTTGTGGATTTGCATGAGCATGTTTGGGTAGTGGGTTGACTGGGGGCAGTCTCCGATAGGCCCCATGTGGCTTTTTAACTGTCTCTATATTCCTAATGTTCCTTATGTATCGGAAAGATTACTGCTTTCCTCCATTCTGTTGGTATTTTTCCTTCTTTCCCTACTTGATTTAAAAGTCTTGTCAACTATTTAGTTATTCCCTCTCCTGTTTTGAAAAGTTCATCATTCAGTCCATCGTATCCTGCACTTTTCCCATTTTGTAGTATAATAATTGGTCCTTTCACTTCCTCTATCCCCATCATTCTAATTTCCTCATGTTCTTGTCTTACACTCAGAGGTATTTCCTCCATTTCCTCCTCCCCTTCCTCTACATTCAATAATTCCTCGAAATACTCCCTCCATCTTTCCCTCACCTCCTCTCCCTCAAGAAGAGGTTCTTCCTCCTTATTCAGAACCGTATGCATTTCCGGTTCTTTATTTCCCCTCAAGCTCTTGGCCATTCCATATAAAGTTTCCCAGTGCCCTTTGTATTCTCCTTCAGTTCTCTTCCTATTCTTCTCCAAGTAATGTCCATACTTCTTCTTTTTACATCCTCTGCATGGTTTCTTGGGTTTACATATTCTAATCTGTTCCCTTCTGTTCTTGTCTTCATCCATTTCCTATATTCTTTGTTTTTGAGCTTCATTGCGTTCTTAACATCCTCATTCCACCATGCCGCCTTCTCTATCCTTCCCCCTGCGACTTTTTCCTTTCCCAGTATTTCGCTTGCGATCCGATCTACTCGTTTTAAAAGTCTCTCAACTCTCTTTCGCCTTTTCTTGTTGTTCGGTCCCTCCAAATTCTTGTGTAAGTTTTTTATTAAACAACTCTACCACACCATCCACCACTCAGCTTTTCCAAACAGTATATCTCTCTTATATATATATATATATATATATATATATATATATATATAATATATATATTTATATAATATATATATATATATATATATATATATATATATATATATTATATATTATATATTTGATATATTATAATATATATATATATATATATATATAATATATATAAAAAGTTTGAATTTATATATATGTTTTTAAAATAACAATGAGTGAAAGATATTTAATTTTTTTTCCTTCTTGCTTCTTCGCAGGTTGGTACAGGGGGGGAAAATAGAACCATGAAAATTCTCAATCCCACGAATTTGGAGAGAGCCAACTGACCACTGCAGCAATTGCTTTCTTCTTTTGGTGGACCCGTTCATGTGTCGAGCTGGCAAAAATGCCGCCTGCTATCATATAATCTAGACCTTCCGTCATACATTTCCCAGTGTCACACTCTCCTGAGGCTCCTGTACCAATTCCCTTCAAAAGGGAAAGACAGCCATCTACAGAAGAAAGCAGCAAATCACAAGACTATGAAGTAGTTCGTTGATCCTGAAAATATGGGTGTTGCTGAGGAGAGAAATCCATATTTCCCTAACCAATAGAAGACAACAATCAACCACTTGAATCAGAGATCTTGGAACTCCAAGTCCAATGTCTAGCTTTTGACGTCGAGACAATAGCAGTGGAATTTGTTACATGAAAGTGTGAAAGTTGCAAGTCAGAGAAAACATCACCATTCTTTTTCAACTGTTTTCAACCAATCAAGAAATGGGCTTTGCTTTTGCCCAATGTGACAGTTTGTTGAGCGCACTTGGAATTGTCTGTAACCCCTGCGAGTGGTCCCTCTTCAATTGTAGCTCATCGAAAAGTCTCAAAACTATGCTACTTTATAAAGAGAATATATATCCATCTCTTCCTTGCTCACTCTGGTGCACTGCTCAAATAAAGAAACAGCAACGTGAAACTAATACCAAGCTCCAAGATTTGTGTAGAGCGCAGACTGAAAAGTTATCAGAGATTTTTCAAAATGGTGGTGTCACCTTCCTGATGGGTTCTCCAAGGTGACTTTAACTCAAGTTTTCCGATGTTATCCTTTGTTTCTTGGACCAGCATGGCCACCGCAGAGCACTACCAAAAGCGGAATTGGCCACAGCGGACTGAGTTCAGTGTGGGGAGGAACAAGTAAATGGAAAGTTCTCTTTTGAAACCCCAGAAGAATATTGTTTCTCCACTACACGATAAAATTAGGCCTCATGAATCAGTTTATTACAGCTCTAAATAAGTAGTCTTTAGCCTTCATCTACCTGCAAGGTTTCTTCCCTAAGGCAAAGGTCAAAGCCGGTGTCTTCGTCGGACCACAAATGAAAAAGATCATAGAGTGCAAGGAATTCCCGAAGAAGCTGCTTAAGGGCAGGAAAAAGCAGCTTTGGAACGCTTGTGTTGCAAGTTGGTTCGTGACTTCCTTGGGAATCACAAGGCAGAAAACTATGAGAGCTTGTTGAGACCTTGGTCAGGAAGTACGGCAAAATGGGCTACAGGATGTCTCTCAAAGTCCATATCCTTGATGCTCATCTTCCTAAATTGAAGGAGGACATAGGGGCGTAATCACAGTAGCATTGCGAGAGATTTCACCAGGATATTCTGGACTTTAAACGCCGCTGCCAAGGATCATATAGCGAAAACATGATCGGAGACTATATTTGGGAGTTGATTCGTGAAAGTAACTTACCGTATAAGAGTAAATTCAGAAAAATTTCTCACTACTAAATATTTTTGAGGTCTCTGCTGTATGAACTAAGAATAATAAATGCTACTTTTGAGTTATATGTTGTGTTTTCCTACTTTGTGTAACCGAGAATGATTATATTCACCAATTTTTTATATTGGAATTGGTAAATTTGTGAAATATCATTATCCTGGTCACAAAATCAAAGTTTGGAGGAAATATTAGCCATTTTTCATACCTTCTAGGCATAAGAAAATAGGAAATTACAGTTGTTGCCCCAAAACAAAAATTGTGTTATACAGTGATAATCTCTTATGGGGATGGGTATGCAGATTCTCAAAATGTTATATAATGTATTTTAAAATATACATAATTAAAAACTGTAAAAGAAAAATATATTTATAATCATTTGAAAGGCTTATAATTTCAGTTCAGTAAAGACTTGGTCATTATTAATACCGAAAAGGAGCAGAAGCTTCAGAAAGGAGATAGGTTTAGGTATCGTTTGAAGACATTTGCCAGGATGTAGGAAGAAGAACCACCCCATTATATACCCCACCATTTACCATCCACAACATCCACCCATTTGCAGAAAGCATTTAAAATAGCCCTTTTAATAAGCTCATTTTCCAAATTATCTCGCTTCAGAAAATATTTCGTCATGTTCGTAACAGGTGGAATACAGCTAAGTAGTACAGAATCACTTATGCGACAGATGGCGTCTGTTTGCGACGTGGCTTGAAGGTAGTTTAGTTATGTCGACGTATCCTGGCCTTTTAGTTCATATGCAGCTTAAGCGATTGATTTGGTCATTGCGTTCTGGAATTGTAAGTTGTATTGCAGCAGCAGCTCTACATCCAATACTTCCGATAACAGGTATAGGTCATGCCATTAAAGGAGAGGCGGGTGCATAAGAGCATCCACAATGATAGATGAAGTCCGTAGTAAAAGGTTTGTGGCGAATGTGATCGGTGTGCATTCACCAAGATTAGTTGAGCTGTGAGCGACGAGGAAGCTGCAGGAAGAGGTTTACGACTTCAAGAAACAAGCGATATCTGCAGAAGAGGGCGTAGCGAAAGGAAGGATTCACTAGCGTTGAGATTGATATTGCCTCACGACCGCATGGAAGGAGCGGATTTTAGCAGTAACTTTCAGATGACGGCAAGTAGGAGGGCTGCCACCGCATCATTCCTCACTACCATGCACAAAATACAACGACTACAGTTAACTGAGAATCACGCCCATTGAACCGTCGATGTCTGGAAGCGTATGTTGTTCAGAGAAGAAACCAGAGATCTGTCTGAGATTTACAGGTGGTCGTGATAGAGTGTTGCGTAGACGTGGTGAAAGTTATAGAGGATATAGCATCGCACCAATGGAGCTGTTTGGAGGTAGGTCCAAAATGTTCTGGGATGGTATTTGCTTCAACGCCCGTATCGTCCTTGTCCCTATTCACTGGAGATCGTTGAATGCACCATACTACCTGGAACACATACTACAGGACCGTGTAGTATGTCTTCCAGGTAGTATGCAGCATATACTACAGGACCGTGTTATGCCATCTGTCCCGTTCATGCGTAACCACTTCCATCTAATGCGCGAGAGTGCTCGCTAACGCATTTCAAGGACAGTTACAGACTACCTTCGCCTGATCGATGTGCAGATGCTGGACTGGCTTCCGTGAAGCCCTGACCTCAACCACATCGAACACCTTTGGGTTCGCTGCCAGAGGGTCGTTTAACGCTCTGCGGCAGCAGCTTTAACTATCCACGCGTCGTGATTGTGGTATGGGTAACGTGCAACAGGAATGCATCCAAAACCTTATGTTGAGTTTACCTCGACCTATTCCGGCAGTCATCAGAGCCAGAAGCTGTGATACACATTATTAATTGCGCATACAGGTCACTGACCAGTTACACCATGGGTTGGATATCGTTCACCAGTTGCACTTCCCAGGTACTAACTTGTATGTGTTGTCCTGTCACGAAATAAATAAACGTATTGTACATTTTCTTACATGTGTTTCTCTATCCTCTTCGCCATCCCATTGTACAGACTACAGACACTGCACTGTAAGGTGTCATTGCACAAAACCTGCGGCAGTGAGACATGACTTCATATTTCATAAGTGGTGTGATAATTTTGATCAGGAACTTATTTGAATCTTACAATTTTAACCAGGGCAGCGGAGCCGGCAAATTTTTTCCGGCTCCATCATTTTAAAATCACACGGCTCTGGCTCCGGCTCCAGCATTTTAAAATTACCCGGCCCCGACTCCGGCTCCGGCTCCGGATCCGACTCAGGTTCCTAGTTATAATTCCTTCTCCATTTACACTTATGAAATCATTAATTCTCTGTTGCAATATTTTTATGGTATGATAAAATTAATTGTTTGTTAATGACATCTTTATTAACTTTGAATTAAAAACAGAAAATATTTTATAGAAAATTGATTTTTAAGAAATACAGAAATAGAATAATTCACTTTCTTCCTAAATTTTAATATAATTCCTCTTTGAACGATGTAACCTCCTGTACAGTTACGTAATATAATTTTATTAAAAAGTTGATATATTTCATTTTTTTCCTTTTATTAAAGCGGAAAAATTATATTTCAGTTTCATCCTAAAGTTTAAAATAATTCCCTCTTTGACTATGAGCTGCCTGAACAGATTTATTAATTTTATTCAAAATCAATTTTTTTATTAGAAAAAAGTGTAATATATATATAATAATATATAATATATATATATATATATATCATATATCTATATATATAATATATATATATATATAATATATATATTATATATATATATATATTATATATATATATACGATGTCCTTAGATCGTTTTATTATTTTAAAAGCAGAAAATAAGCTCTCAATACATTGACTTGACTAGGAGGGCAAAGCTTATTGTGTAAGCCGCATCCCTGCATAATTTTTTAGGAATATGCTAGGGATTGGCCTCTTTAACCTGTTAACTTTGATTTCCGGTCGATTTTCATTATTTTATCTAATACCTTATGGAATTCTACTTTTGCATTTTTAAACGGATTTTTAGGTTGAAGGTCTTTTAATAGTAGATTGCTTTTTTTTTTCAATTTCTTTTTCTGCATGCCTCAGTTGTCTCATTGTTTGTGAATTGACTTCATTTCACCTACAAGAATACCACAAGGAAGGATTTCCTGAAAATGCTTGAACATCTGACTCCGACCAGATTTCTGTTCGAAATAGTGTTATTGATTTTAAGTCCTAGTTCACAAAGAGCATTCCTAGCTTCTAATATCAGATCTTCCAGTTCTGAGGAAGAATCTGAACTGCGGATCAACAAAGATGGCCGACGATGGCCGACAATAATATTTTGCTTTCAGTTAACATTCTTTCTCTTCCGGAATTTTTTATGTCATTTGCTAGAATCCCTTTTCTATAAAAATTTTTTCCTGCAGTCAAGTCTTTCTGATTGAATATTTTTGGTTGTAAAGTATGGTGTTGTTTTTAATATTCTTTGAGTTTCGATTTTTCACTATGACATCGGAGAGAGAAGATTCAGGAAGTACCGGCATGCCATCATACTAATA
Source organism: Trachelipus rathkii (assembly GCA_015478945.1). Classification (NCBI taxonomy): domain Eukaryota; kingdom Metazoa; phylum Arthropoda; class Malacostraca; order Isopoda; family Trachelipodidae; genus Trachelipus; species Trachelipus rathkii. The sequence continues at coordinate 13,735 of JABUQX010030766.1, forward strand.
TTGTCCTTTTAGTTGCAGAAGCCTTTCGAGCATAAGAATATTGCACTTCCCAACTGTCTCTTGACGTAATAATTGCCCCCTTTCAGCTTGACGCTTAAAACTTCCAGTGATTTTGGAGTACGTGCTGCTTTGCTATTTGTCTCGCCTTGCTTATAATTTGCTGCATGAGTATTGCTGAGACAAGCGCCACTGCTAACGGTAAAAAGTATGAACTCACACTTCATGTGTGGTAATGTTAAAGTTATCGGAACATAGTAGTCTATTCATAGTTTTATCAAGTTCATTCTGAAACAACAAGAATTTACTTTTCTTCGTTTGAAATTCAATGAAAATCTAGTATCTCCATTTACCAGCTCCTGTCTCATCCTCATTGCCCTTATTTATTTTTTCAATCGTCGTTTTGATTGTTTGATGCGTTATCCGTGACTAAGCTAATTACTTGCTTCTTATTATTTCGAATTCTTTTTAAAAACTGTAAAATAACAAGTTCTTAGATATAATTAATTTTAAAATGTTACGATTTTGGTATCTCTTAATGCTAAGTTTTAGTAATATTTGTTTTTAATTTAGTCCACATATGTAATATTATAGAAATAATTTAGCTTTGTATTTATGTAAGCATCCATTTTTAAATGCACGAAGGATCCCTTTAAGCAATTTTTAAGTTTATTTTTTTGCTTATTCGCTCTGCTAGAACTATTTTACGAATATTTTCCCGGTCTAAAGGAACTTCCAGTTTCGAAACCATGTCTCAACACAAAGTTTTAAATCCTGGTCTTGCAGAAAAACCTAATGGGTCACTCTCTTTAACAACCATTATAGTCAATTGTATTTTAAAATTTTTGTGACAGCAGCAACAGCTTTTGACAATTGAAAGCAGTATTCACTTTGAGTTTTTAAAAATAAAGGTTTATCCTGAACAGCTTTTGCTTACCTTTCTTTTTAACAATTGTAGCAATGTCTGGATGAGAGCGTTTTAAATATCGTATTAATTTAAAGGATTTAGTGGATTTATTATGGCCCCAATGAGTAACTGGCGGTTCGGTAAACTCTTTTAAGCATGATCGAGCTGACTGCTTCCAATAGACTGTATTAACTATTTCATATTGGCAAATGTAAGTATTTTTACCTTGAGGGCGAATAAAATATTCAAGTACAGGAGGTGTTTTCGATTTGGTTTATTTGACATGATTTTTTTAAGGATATTAAACTTAAATTAATTAAATAATTTATAGAAGTATAGAAAATATTTTATTATAGAATATTAAATATAAATAAACAAATATTTGAAAAAAAAGAGATTTTATATATATACAGTATATATATATATATATATATATAATATATATATATATATATAATATATCATATATTATATATATATATATATTTATATTATATTATAATATATATTTATATATATATATATATATATATTATATATATATATATATATATATATAATATATATATATATATATATATATATATATATATATATATATATATATATATATATTAATATATATATTATATAATATATATAATAATATATATATAATATATATATATATATATACTATATATATATATATAATATATATATATATATATATTATATATATAATATATATATAATATAATATATATATAATATTATAATATTATATATATATATAATATATATATAATATAACCTGTAGTAATAAAATTAATAATAACTTAATTTTGTACTTGAGCCGGAGCAGTCTCTTTTTTTGCGGCTCCGACTGCCTTGCTCAGGTTCCAATCTAGCTCCAGCACCGGCTCGGCCTCCGGCTCCGGCTCGCGGCTCCAGGTCCCCAAAGATTTTAAGCTCCGGCTCCTGGCTCCGGCTCCGGCTCCAGCCCCTCAAAAAAAATTTTCGTTCTGGCTCTGCTCCAGCTTCCCAAAAAAAAACTCCCCTCTTTTTTGCGGCCCCCCCCCTTTCCTCCCCGTGCGGCAATGCCCCCTCCCCCTACTTCCGCTCCGGCTCCGGCTTCGGCTTCCGGCTTCCGGCTCCGGCTCCAGCTCCGGCTCCTCAGCCTGGATTTTAACAAAAAGAACTTTCTCCCTTTCTCCCTAATTTTCACCAATAAGTTATTGCTCTATCCATCAAATAATATAGGCTGACTAATTTTAAGGTATATTTTTTTTTTCCCATTATTTGAAAGGATTAGAATCACTTGGTGCATTTCCTTATAAGAACATATAACAACAATTTTATTCTTTCTTTTTGTTCTTTATTTTCAATTTTTCGTTGTTAACAAATAATTTATTGCACCAGGTAACAGTAAAATCAGCTGGTTTCCTTTTTTCCTATAGGTTTTATGAGAGAACCAAGAGTAACAAAAATGATGCCCCAATTATTATCATGTTTTGATTTATTTTCTCTACTGAACTTGAATACAAGATCAAACCCCTCCCTTTACATTCTAGCATGCGTTGTCATTTGTAATCATAATATTCGATCTCGTAGTGTATCACAGATTACATTCAACTTTGGGCCTTAAAGATTTTCTTGGTTTGATTGTTAAAGGTAGACATTAGCAAGTATTTAGAGCGAATGCTAATCTTTGAATTGTTCCGCATTAGCAATACCGAACATCTTCGATATCACTAATATATATATATATCATATATATATATATATATATATATATATTATAATATAATATATATATATATATATATATATATATAATATATATTATATATATATATAATAAATATATATATATATATGCACAGACTTTTTATTAATCGAGTAAGGGATAAGATATAAGGGTCTGATATTACATAAATGTAAGTGTAGAATGAAAGGCTTTGTGACATCTGCACACTTTCTGGGAAGAACTTCCGCGAGATAATTCTGTCCTACTTTTCCCTACTTTTACATCACAATTTGTGTTCTTGAAATAAAACCAACTAAATGTAAAATTCTGGTTTGTGCTCTTCTGTGTCTTGTGTGTAACAGGCATATAAATATTAAAATCACATAACGTGATAAAATTGTTTATGATTTTTATACAGAAAAATAAATGAGGCACTCAAAACCGAAAATATTAGTCTGAGTCAACAGTTGTTTCTTGAGGAGGTGAAGTCTTAAGTTGGACTCAAGAGTACCATGTGAAGTTATGTAGACATCAGAATCGATAATTTTCCATTACTCCTCAGGCTTAATTATATATTACCTGCTTTGCTTTCTTTTCCTCCTTTTTTGTCTAGTTTTATTAATTACTTAATCTTACTCTAAGCAAAAAGAAACCCAGATTTGAGTACCAAAATTAGACTGCATCCATTATCATATTATTTTAACCTGTATTTTTTTTAACTTGTTAAGTGATGGGTAGATTTTGATGTTGTGTTCTGTATCGTAAGATGAAAAATGTCCCGATATGAAACTAGACATAAAGTAGAAGAGAGAGAGAGAGAGAGAGAGGAGAGAGAGAGAGAGAGGAGAGAGAGAAGAGAGAGAGAGAGAGAGAGAGAGAGAGAGAGAGAGAGAGAGAGAGAGACTCACATTTGGATAAAGGACAAATTAAAGAACCACATTCACTATTTTTAATATTAAATATATATATTTTAGTTCGAATTATTAAATACTTGTTGAGTATACTATTGCACTGTAAGTAATTAACATATAAGCGTAAAATAAAACGAAAAAGGGTTGCTACAAATAAAAGAGATATGACGTTTTACTGTTTTGGCGATTTAATAGAAGGGAAATATAGTAAAGAATAACGACTAAATATTACTATGAAGAAATTATGACCCATAAGTGTTATACAGGTAAAACAAAATCACTTACAGAATAAAAGGTAATTTTGGTCCATCAGCATTATTAATAAATGCAAAATACAAATTTACATATCATTGTTATCTTAGAATCGGTTTAAAAAAAATATCCTCGTAAACTTATTCAATTATATAAAATATTGGGAATGAAAACTTTTCGCAGCTTTCTTGCATGTCTGCGAGTCTGATAGAAGAAATAGTTCAACAATTAATGCCAAATCCTAGAATATTTATGATCCTTTCTAGCTTCTAGTATGGCTATCTTATCCAGTGGCTATCTTATCCAATTCTACACACAATATAATTTAATTATAAATATTTTTCACATGAATAAGTACAGACTTGTTATATACATGAAAATAAAGATTAAATGATTTAAAAATAGAGGAATTGACATTGACAATATATATATATATATATATATATATAATATATATATAAATAATCATATATATACTAACCCATTACCTGGCTTGTGAATTTATAATCAATGTCGATTCATCTTGACATGCAAGGTTTCAAACACAGATGTTAATTAATTTCAATGTAATCCTTGAGATTGCTTCATGGAGCAGTTTTCTAAAATTGGGTTCAAATGACGACAAATATACAATCAAGTCGGGAGCAGCGTGAAACTTGTTACGGTATTTATTTTTTATATATGCATAAAATGAAAACGCTCTTTCGACAAGTTGTGTGCTCGTAAATGGCAATAAATATTTTATTGCTTTTTCACTATGTTCTTGGTACTCTTCTCTCACTGTTGCCCAGAACTCAAGGAGATTTCTTTTTTTGAATTCAGATTGTAGAGAGGAATCGGTTGAAAGTTCAATCAATTTTTCTTTTTCACAAGCTGATAATTTTTCAGCCTGTTCAAATAATAAATCTCTGAAAGGATTTGAAATCCAGTTATCTTCACTATTTCGCTTGGGAAAATACTGTCTGAATGACATTTTAAGTCCTTTTAAGTGAGCTATAATGCTATTTTTTAGTTCAGTTGACATATTCAACTCGTTCTCAGATAAGAAACGATGAGTTTATCGAGAAACTGCAACCACTGGCTTGTTACAAGATACAAACATTCCCAAAGTCCAATTTTTTTTTTTCAATATACTAATATATACTCAATGTGTCAGAGGCAATTGTAAAGATATTTTTATTGAACTGTTCTGTAATCCTAAGCTAAAGTTTTATTTATTTCCAAAAAAATATCAAGAAAGTAAGGCCAAGCTTTTGAAGCCATTGACATTCATGAAATTTAGAGCCCAACTTAAAATGAATGGTCTCAAACAAAACCGAGAACTTACAAAGCCTCAATTTCAAACAACCTTTGTTAGCACCAATATTCCTCTTGAAAGCCATCTTACTTCTGTGTGAAAAAGTAATGTGGTATGAATGCTGTCCATCTCTTCACGCAAAGATTTAAATAGTCTGGAGTTTGTTGAACTGCCTTTGATAAAATTAACAATTTTGACTGATTGATCAAGCACCTCTTTCAATGAATCTGGCAGCGTTTGATCGCTAGATTTTGTCTGGGAATACAGCAATGGCTCCAAGCTACATGGGGAGCTATTTCTTTGATACGACCGCGTAAGCCTGTATAGACAGCCAGACATCGATTTTCCACCATTCTGTGCGATACACAGCAAAATTAACCCGCAAGCGAATATTTTTCGCAGAAATACCCGTGAATTGCATTATATATATTATATATATATATATATATAATATTTATATATATCGTATAGTATAGTATATATATATATATATATATATATATATATTATAGTATATATATATATTATATATATAATATTATATATATTATTATATATGATAGTATATTATATTATATTTTATATTTTAATATTTATATTTATATTGTATATTTATATTTACTTACATTTACATTTTACATTTTACATTTTACATTTACATTTTACATTTACATTTATATTTATATATATATATATATATATATGATATATTATAACTATATATATATATATATATTCTATATAATTTATATTATATATAATATACATATATATATATATATATATAGTATAATTTATATAATATATAGTATAATATAGATATATATATATATATATATATATATATATTAAGACCGTAAATTTACCTTGTTAAGTGTTAGTCTACCTATTATTTTGCTGCTGTTCCTTTGTTTTTCTTTTCATTCTGTTTTTATCACAAGTCAATTTGACAAAAGTCAGATGTTTGCCGCCATTACAATATGTTTTTTTCGTGTACCCCCATATCGACAGCAGGCGAACCCTTGCGGGGGTACGCGTACCCACAGGTTGGGAACCGCTGATAAGATATTAGTTTTAGAACATGCCAAAAAACGTTTCAAGGGGTTTCCTTTTGTTGAATGGACTTTAATTTGCTATAAATGAACTTACTTTTTTCTTTTTTGAGCTTCAATTTGATTTATTTTTAAATTCATTTTATTTAATTTTTTAGTTTATTTCGACGTAAATATTTATTATTTGTGTCCACAATGAGTGTTGGGAACTTTTCCTTTAAAAGGATGTTAACCGATATATATCGAACGAGCGATGTAATCGATTTTTTTCGATTATTTCAAGGCCATAGAGCGTGAAGGGTTGAAAAACAATGGTTTTTGGTTGTTTTTTTTTAAACTAAAGGAATACCGAAGATTAATATCGCCAAAGATGGAAGAGTCAGGGTCTCTCGGCCCTCAGCGAGGGACGACGGGGGGACTTCGTCTCCCTCGGCCTCTGCCTCTACGTGCTGCGGTCGAGCGCCCTAAAAAAAAATAAAATAAAAAAATTAAAGACAAAATATAACATATAAAAATTAACATGATATAAATAAAGCAACATGTGGCAACTTTTTCTCTTCTTCTATTGGAGTTTAAGTTAACACGTCACAGTGCATGGTTAGACGATTAGTGTTCAGCGATATTTCGATATCTGTATTTTTATGTAACATCCTTTTAAAGGAAAAGTGCCGAGTGTTGAGATAGAAAAACACAACACATAAATTATTCTTTATATTAAATTATAATATATATAATATATTATATAGGATATAATATTATATATATATATATATATATATTATATTATATATAATAGTAGTATATATAATAGCACCACCTCCATGCGAGGGCGTTGCCTCGTCAATTTTAGACAAGCTTGCTCCGGGAGGAGCAAAGCCAAAGGCTTGTATATTTTTAAAAAGTTAGTAGAGAGATTAGGTTCTTGTTAATGTAAATATACAGTTTGTCAGCGGGTTAGAACAGATCTGGCTTCTAAGCAGCAAACGTTATAGTCTGTTAAGTATTTTCGTTTATTAATTGTGTTCGATGTGTCTGTCAACTGTCAATGTGACATATGAGCCTGCTCACGTTTGAACAGTCTGTTTCTAAGCAGCAAACATCACAGTGCTATAAGTTTGTGAAATTTTTTTTCGTTGATTAATTATTTCTCCTATTTTGTGTGATCGAAAAGATCACCGTCTTAGAACGGATACGTTCTAAACGAAAAAAAACAACGGTTTGGGGGTTACATCAAAGCATTTATTCATAAGTTTGAGTATAGTTGATCGATGAGATCATATCTGTCTAAAAGATACGTTCAAAGCGGTGAACATCAAAGCTAATATAAGTTCGGCTCGCGAATCCTTTTTATGATGTATTTTTAACATTTATCAAAAGATTTAATAGTTCTTGTTTGGATTTTTTACCTACTCTCATGTCAGATACTAATTCTAGTGTTTTAATAAAGGAAAAATCGAATTGAATTGAAGTTCAAAGTCCAATTTCCTTAAGGTGTATATCCGACCTTTTCTTGAATGAATCGATGTTGTCGCTGTTCACTATTTCATAAGAAAGACTATTCCGCTTCTTAATTGCATCGTAAGTGACGACATTCTTTTCAATATTGGTTTGAAATCGTTTATGAAGAAGAAGAAGAAGAAGAAGAAGAAGAAGAAGAAGAAGAAGAAGAAGAAGAAGAAGAAGAAGAAGAAGAAGAAGAAGAAGAAAGGAAGAAGAGAAGAAGAATAAGAATATATATATATAAATACATCTGGAAGAAGCAAGAAGAAGAGAGAAGAACAAAAAAAGAACATGAGCAAGAAGAAGAAGAAGAAGAAGAAGAAGAAGAAGAAGAAGAAGAAGAAGAAGAAGAAGAAGAAGAAGAAGACCGACTAACAGACTTTACAGACCACTCATGGGTAATCTGTTAAGTTTATGTTCTTTCTGAGTATATGACAATTAATGAGTTGGATGTGTCCATTGGTGAGAGAATGTGAGCTATTCTCTCCTTGGGGTTGGCTTCCTTCCTGCTCGGACGTTAATTGAGTAAACCCCCCCTCCTTGAATAGGGTTCTGCCCGTAAGCGGTGGTGTTCATCTTCTGTAAAAAAATCAAAATAATATTATATATACTTATATATATATATATATATATCTATGGAGAGGTAATATATATAGTATATATAGTATATATATATATATATATTATAGTATTTACTATATAGTATAGTATTATTTATATTATATATATATATATAGTGATCAATAATATATTATATATGGATATGATTATAGTAATATTATTAGTTATATATATATATATATATACTATATGATATATATATATATAGAGTATTATATATATATAGTATAATATATATAGTAGTATATATTAAGTATATATATATATTATATATATATATATATAGCTATATTAGTAGATATATATAATATATATATATATATATATTATATATATAATATATATAATATATATATATATATATTAATATTATATTTTATATATATGATATATATATATTTATAAAGGTTGTATATTTTTAAATATAAATATATGAGTACTTCAATTAAACAGTATATTATATAGTTTATATATAATAATATATGTATATGTATTAATATTATATAGAAATATATTATATTTAGCTTACCCACTGCTGGAAGGTAAAGTAAAATGTACCTACTGAAGTAGCCACCAGAAGTTGGGGAAAGCAAAAAAGCCATTTGGAGCAAATTAAGAGGCTGGCATGCCTAGACACAAACTGTATATGAAAGTGGTTTCATGTCAAAGGAAGTTGTGAAATAGATAAAGGGAGTATGTGCAAGAATGAGGATAGCGCTAAATCTGGGGTGAAAGAGTTGAACAGAGAAAAAGATAAGAATGTGTGGAAAGAACTGTCGCATTAGTCCTCCTCAAAGGAGGTGGTATGAGACTGGAGAGTCCAAAAGAGTACTGTCCGTTGTTGTAGAGATAACACTAAAAGAGCGACTCAACAATTTGACAGACAGAAAAAGAATGGAGAGAGAGAGTTAGTTAAAGTGAACGAACTGATGAGGAAAAAGCTCTAGACTTCATCTTTTCATAGAGAGTTGTGTGAGTGGAACCACCTTCGGTGAGTGATTAATACTTTATTCAGGAAGCGAACGATACCACTATGAACAGAAGGCAGGTGGATGGTGTGAAGAACTTCTGAAAGCTCCTCAGAACACCCAATCTCTTAGAAGCTTCATTAGGAAGAGAAGTAATGTGTTGCTTCCTAGAAAGATCACGAGTAAATGAAACGCAAGGGATATTAAGGACAGATTGAAGCTTGAGAAGCGTGTTTTAGAGGAATTTGAAAAGCTCGAGTCTAAAAGTGAAAAGATAGGAGGGGACTGAGGGTTTTAAAAGACTTTGAAACCAACCATGTTTCCTCTACCAAAATTATAAATTTGAGAGAAATCAGAAATTAGTTGCTTCTAGATCACCCTCATATCCATGAGTTATTTGCAGATGGCTGGAACATCTTCAAAATGAAAGAAATAATGAAGAATGGAGATGGAGTCGTCGATATAAGAGTAGTTATTTGATGAAGTGATGGAGGGGTCATTATTGAAAAAAAAAGAAAAAAGATTTGAGATTTGAGCATAACCCTGAAAAACACCAGAATAAATAAATTATAAGGATAAACAGTGGTCGTTTACTATAGGTGTTATAGAACGACTGGAATGATAATATAATCAGAGAGGGGAAAAAATAAGTAAAGAGAAAAATTAAAAGATCAAAACTTTGCCGAGGAACAAAGAACCGAGAGTCAGAGAGAAAGGAAAGAAAATCACCAATAAGCGCTCCTTATTTAAACCATAATAACGATTGGAAATAAGATTAGAATCTTTTAATGTTCCCGTTAAAAATTGATTCGAAAACTCAGAAAGTTCTGAGTTTAAAGCAATAGGAAGTTAGTTAAAGTATTGAGACGGGTCTTCCTTTCTCAGCACAGGGTTAATGAGCTCACACTTTAATAATGAAAGGTTGAAGTTGATAGGCTTAGATCAGGGATCTCAAAAAAGCAGTCCACGGGCCCCATCCGGCAAGGGAAGCTTTTCCAAGCGCCACAGACATTTAAACATAAAGTTACTGAAGTTGATATTGAGTTCTAAAAATTTTTTGATCCAGCAAAATTTAAATGATTGAAAGAAAAATGATTTGCTTCAAGTGAGGGTTTAATAAGAAAAAAAAGTACATATCTCCAAGTCAATCATAAATTTTAGCATGTCTTTATCCTACTAGATGTATATATATATTTATACAAAGGTTAATATTCCTATAAGCACGTTTTCCAAACAATTTTCAGGGCTGCATACTAGGGTCTTAACAGTATATTATATAATATATATATATATATAATAATATATATTATATATTATATATATATATATTAATATATTATATATATGTATTATATATATAGTATGGATATAATGAGTATAGTTATATGTATATATAATATAATAGGTATGTATTATTTTGTACTTTAAATAAAATGTTTTAATTTATTTCGTTACGATATGCAAGAGTTATTTTGCGCGTCAGCAAAATTTTAGATAAGTCAAAGTGAAAATAGTTTATTTTGAGGTGAGGGAGAGCCCCCTAATGTCTTCTTCAGTCTATATGTATTGAGGTTTGATGGACATATGTCTTGACGTGGAAGTTTTTTTACTTTAACTTCAGTGAGAAAGGAGTCGTAATTCCATCGAAATTGTGCGCGGGTCTTGATGTTCTCCAGAGGAGTCTCTTTTCTGCGTGGCCTTGGGCAAAGAGAGGTATATTATTTCAAGTAAAAGGGCGGAGCTTCGGTTAAGTGTTGTTGTATCAGCATGGGCGACAATGCATTCTGGTGCTAATCATGAGGAGGATAAGGGTGGAAAACGCGCTGGAAAGGCTGTGACTACCAATTCCGCCTAAGAAGAGGAGAGTACTCAACAGAAGTGACTTTAATGTACTGTTACTTTGATTGAAGTATTTCTTCTATGTTGGAAATAAAAAAATATCATTTTCAAATGATGATTTCTAAATTACCATCCCGCTTATTATAGGGTCTTTGCTTCTTTAAAGAAACCATCCATGGAAGCATAGAGTGACGCCTATATATGATTTGGGTGTAATGTCCCGGAGAGAACACCCACAACTTCTATCGGAACGGCCGGTTGCGAAAAAACAAACAGAGGAGACTGAAGAAAAAGAAAAGATTACAAGTTTAAACAAATTCCCAATCAAAACAGGCGTTTGCTGCTGGTTGTGGGTTTTGTGTTGGGTCTCCGAAGAAGATGACTCAAGCAAACGAACATTATCGGATACGAACTTCAATTTTAATTTTGGATTATGGTATTCACCTTTTCCAACAACTATAACAGTTTCGAGGATTCATCGCTAAGAATAGCAAAAAAAAACTTTCTTTGTTTCGGCATGGGGGGGGGTGGGAATTTCTCTTTTCATCACTCAAGTTTGGATTATGGGCAGAATCTCATTTTTGAATTCCACTACGAACTCTGATTCCTTTCGAATTCTAAATGGTTTCTGGGCGACCTCTCGACCTTTTATGTATGAAGAAATTTTTTTCAAATAAAGGACCTAAATTTTCCAAGCAACTTCGCCTATACATAGTGTTAAGGTTCCTTTTAACGGTATGGAATATGTTTTCATCTATTTGTGTTAAGTTTGGATATGGGGCAGAAAATTCATTGTTGTTTGTTGTGTGAGGGGGATGGTTCGGCACTACGAACTTTTGGATTTGTGCCTTTTGAATTCTAAATGGTTCTGTGACCGCTCCCTTTTATGTATGAAGAAAATTTTTCAAATAAAGGAGGTACAGTGTAGCAACTTCGTCTCTACATATTTCAAGCAATGTTTCTTTCTCGTACTACAGGCGGGTTTGAGAGTCTATGGTTACGGTGCGCATTTCGATTTGCAAGATCATGTGGATACATTATGAATAACGCTGGTTGAGCCTTATAGGTTCTCACGGACCTGGGTTGCCCTCTTTTTGGATTCAGATTGTGGTGTCGATGGATCGTGGCGTAAGTGGGGAGATATAGACGGTGTGAGTATAATATTTTATGTGTTCAATTCCATATTATGTATAGAATATTTTTGTATTGAGAGGGGACTGTTATTGTTGTTTGTGTTATATTTAACCGGGATGAGTAACGGCAAATAATGTGCTTTATGTTTTTAAATGCCTGCCTTTTAAGTTTTCGGTGTGATTATGAGAGTTGAGATCGGATTATTTGTATTTTCTGTGTATGTTTGTATTCAAATTATTTGTATATAGGTATGGGTTTGGGATCTTCGGATTGTAACGGCCAGTCGATGTGGGCTCTGGATGAGATGATTTACATTTCTTGGTATATCTTTATTGTTTGCCGTTCAACATGTTATTATGCTAGCTTAGTCTTCGGACATAATTTGATATTTGCAGTTGTGAAAGTGCATATAACTATGGGTGGAGGTTTAGTTATTATTTCGTAGTAAGGTTTCTATAACATACGTTTTGCGGTGTCACTCTCGTGTTTAGGCGCAGGGATGAGTAGTGAGATGTATGCACGGCCGATTTAACTTTAGTAAAAATTTTAATTTATGTTCGTACTTATGCTAAGTTTTGCGCGAGCGCAAAATTTTAGCATAAGTCAAAGTGAAATGATTAGTATGAAACTCGTCCTTGTTGAGTAATGCTCTTCAGTCAGATAGTTGAGTCAGATCAAAGTTATTAAGAATGCAGTAAAGAAAATCTCACTCAGATTAAAAAAACTACTCATCGCCAGAAAGTCACTGCGCCGGCAAGGAGAGATAAATTTCAAGGAAAAGGCTGCGACTGCTTGAATTTTCGAATCCAAAATTTTCTTGCACGCAAAGCGATAAGAGTCAGAGCAATTTGTGGAAAACGCGGCCTGGAAAAGGCTTGTGAACTACTACCAAAATTCGCCTGATGGAAAGAGAAAAGTATCCTCACCAGAAGGAACTTTTGTTACTTATTTATACTTAATTGCATATTTTACTTAATGTTGAATAAAACATCATTTCAACATATGGATTCTTAAATTAACCATCCTCCTTATATAGGGTGGCTGTGCTCATAAAAATAAGCCACCAAGCTTAGCAAAGTATGGCCCTAATACTATATATATATATATATATATATAATATAATATATATAGTATATTATAATAGTATATATATATATATATATATATATTATATATATAAGTATATATATATTATATATATAATATATATCATATATATATATATAGTGATTATATATATATATATATATAATATATAATATATTATATATAATTAATATATATACTATACTATATATATATATTATATATATATATATATTATATATAATATATATATATATATATATATATAATATATATATATAGCGCATAGGGCAATTGGGCCACATGTACGTATGAGAAATCTGGGCAGAAATCTTAATAAAAACAAGCCGGCTTTGTACTCCCTGTTTAAAGCAAATTGTTTTTTTTTGTGTTTGCAACAATCAATCGGCGTGTTGGAATCGAGTTTTTGTTTTTTTTTATTAATAATAGTCGAATTCGGATAGCGATATTGATCCAAAGTAAAAGTTCGAGTACAAAGGATATGTATTTTCTCCAATCTACAGGACGATGGGAGATAAGAACGGTCAAGTGACTTTGTTGATGAAAACCGGTGAGTTCCATATCTTCGTATAATGTTTATATATATTAAGTAAAAGTCCAATACAATGCATAGAAGTATTATGCTCGCCAATCTGGCAACTACGTAATCGAGCTACTTATTAGCATTTTTTTAGATGGTAGTGAATGGGAAACGAGTGTTCTGAGATAAATTGAAACTCTTTAAGAACGCGGAGGGACATTTCCCGATGGAACAGAAGAGAACTTTCCCTTTATAATGGTATCGGAAGCCGGTTGCGGTGAAGCGTTTTAATTCCTGTTGTCTATTATTGAAAAATTGGTTTATTTATTGCGTGGCAGATTAGTGTCTTGAAAAGATGTTGGAGTAGGAATGAGTTGGGTGTAATGTTTGGATTCAGTGGTGCTTCGAATGTATGACGAAGGGATGACTATTTTTGTGGTCATTTCTTGGTGTCGTTGTGTAGTAAGAATAGCGGAGGTAGGGTATGGATTGTGTTCGTTTCTTTCACCAAGATAGAAACAGAAATACTAATAAATAGTTAATAGTTGTGTGTGCAGATTTTCACTTGAGGTCTATTATTGATTAAGCTCGCAGTTGGTTATTTGATTGTTACTTATTGATGTATTAGTATTGAGTTTATTTAATTGTATTTTAGTTATTGGTGTTGATTATTTGTGGTTGCATGTATTATTATGTTTTTAATTCTATTATTATTATTAGTTTGTAATTATTATTTATGTATTATTATTAGTTCTATCTTAGGGTTTATTGTGAATGTATGTATTTTTTATTATATTATGTTATTAATTATTATTATTTATTTATGTTTATTATTATTATTTTATTATTAGTTATATTATTATTATTATTATTATTATTTATTATTATTATTTTTATTATTATTATTGATTGATGTGATTTTATTGATTTATTGTATTGATTATTAATTAATTGCTTATCAAAAAAATTTGTGTTTCCTTAAAAAATAAAAGTTAGAAATAAACAGTGTCATAATGACTAAGGTGTTTAAGCGTTCTTTTAGGAGAAATGAAATTTTCCTTAAAATAATTACTTAATTCTGACAAATTTACTTGTCAAATCATTCACACCAAACTTTTATAACGATTCGAACTTAAAACCTTTAAAACTTTAAGTTCTTACTTAAAAAAACTTTTTTTTTAATAGTTTTACAAACACACACACCTACAACACAAGACACACACACACACGACACACACATGCGTGTGGGTGTCACACACACACACCACACGCCACACATATATATATAGCTTTATATTAAGTATAATATATATATATTATAATATATATATATATATATAATAAGTATATAGTATATATATTAGTATATATATAATATATATATTAGTATATAATATATATATATATATATATATGTATATATATATATATATATATTTATTTCTTTATATATATATATATTATATATATATATATAGTGATATAATTTATTTTTTTTTTAATATAGTATATATATATATATATAGTATATATATTAATACTTATTAATGAGGTATATGGATATATATATATATGTATGATATATATATATATTATATATAATATATATAGTGGAGTATATATATAGAGTATATGAGTTATTTATGATTATAGATATATATATATATTAATCTATATGTAGTTTATAGAGGTATATATATATGCTTACCCTTTTAAGGATAACAAGTGTTGGTAAGCTATAAATAGATTTGTAATATGCTTTTATCAAAATATATATATTTAAATATCCAGTAAATTAAAAATAGATATTGCATAAATTGTTACCTGTGAAAAATCAAGCAATAACACAAAATAGCAATAAAGACTATAGCGTATTTAATATAATAATAAAATAAAATAATGTCAAAACTTGTTCAGAATGTTTAATGTACTGAAAATTAGATCATCGTTATTTCTAAAAAATATTTCATTTCATTAATATGTTTGACTCTGTAACACAACGGTAAATAACTTTTCATCTTTACTCGAATTCCTGCAAGTGTTCACAACCTCAATTTTAGAGCCAAAGTGTTCATATATTATTGGGTGGAGTATATATATATATATATTATATATATATAATTATTATATATATAATAGTATATATGTATATATATTATAATATATAGTATATATATATATATATAATAGTATAGTGTAAGTTAGTATTATATATATATAGTAATAGTAAATATATATATAGGGTATATATATATAAATACTATATAGAATATATATATATATAGTATAAGTATATATATTATATAGATATATATATGTATAATATTATATATATATATATATACTATATTATATTAATATATATATAGAGTATAATAGTAATTTTTATATATAGGGTATTATATATACTAGTATAGTAGTAGTATATATTCAGATAGAACACTAGGCTCACGGCGGGCGAGCCACTAATCTAGGAGGTCGATGTAACTCATTTAACGTCCGAGCAGGAGTAAGCCAGCCCAAGAAAAGAATACATGTCACATTCTCGAGGCACCCGACGGGAAGTTGCGTAAACCTGTGTCCTCATCGCTTTATTGTGGCGAGTGCTTCAATCGGGACTGAGCTATTCGGCGCTTTTATAGTAAATAAATAATGTAAGAGAGATAATATACTGGTATATAGTATATTATATTATATATATAATATAGTATATATATATATTGTATATATATATATATATTATGAGATATATATATATATATAGTATGTATATTTAATATAAATATATATAAGTATATTATATATATATATATAATCTATATATATATATAGTATATATATATATATATATATTATATAATATATGTAGTTATATATAAATATATATAGCATAAAGAATATAAAAAAAAAAATACATATGTATATATATATATATACTGAGAAGTATATATATATATAATATTATATATGATACGTATATATATTTAGAGGAAGTATATATATAATTATATATATATATATATATATTATATATATTTAAGGTATATATAATATTAGTATAGTAATATATATAATATAGTATATATATGTAATCATTTATATAGAGAGTATGTATATAATACTATATATCATATATATATTTATATATAGAGGAGAGGAGTATATATAGTAGTAATAGTACATTGGGACCGCAAGTATCTAACCACAAACCAAAAACTGATAACAAGGCGAAGAACAGAGAGACTTCAAAGGGTGCCGCCGAGGGAGAAAAGGTCACATGTTCCTATATAGGCTATAGGCTATATCCTATAGGATATAGCCTATAGCCTATAGGATATAGGCTATAGGTTATATGATATAGGCTATATATTATATAGCTTCTAGCACGTGTCGACCTATATTGTAGAATACAACCGGTCTTAGTGTTTAACCCTAGGTTATTGGGTACGGGGAGTCGATTGGTGTACATTAGAAGGTGCTAGGATCTTTCCTTCTAGATGTTATTACCTTCTCTATTCCGTTCTTTTGGCGGCGAGGCCTTTTCTAGCATGACAATGTCTACGTCATCGAATACACCCGGTTTAGTGCCCTACCCCTAGTTATAGGATAGGGGATCGATTGTGTGTATTTAGAAGGTGCTAGGAGTGCTTCTTCTATGAGTTATTACCTGGCGAGGTCCCCCCTTTTGCTAGCCTTTTTCTGCCTGACAATGTCCTACGGGTCATGGAATAAGTACCCGGTATTAGTGCTCTACCCCTAGGTTATAGGGTACGGAGAGTCGATTGATGTAATATTATACAGATAGGAAAGAAGATGTTAGGATGCTTTGCCTTGCTATGAGTTAGTAACGCCTATCCTGCCCCTTTTCTAGCCTTTTTGCTAGCATGACAGATATCCTGGACATCATAGAAGGTTAGACAGCGGTATTTGAGTGTCTTAGTCCTAGGTTATACAGGTATGAGGATTCACATGGTTGTATATTAGAATGTGCTAGGTAGGTTCCTTTCTACGAGTTATTACCCCACGCCGCACTTTCTAACTCCTTCTAGTACGATATAGCGGTATGGTAACAGAACAATTCTGATATTGAGCATCGATAGTACATAATCCGAACAACTTGGCTGAAACGATCCTGTGGTTTTACGACGGATCGATTCACATCCTAACAAGAGTAGTATTAGATATTACCCTACGCCCTTGATGGCGTATTGCAATGCAACAATCGAATGTCGCTAACAATTTTGCAAATCTTGCAAAACAAAATTTGCAACATTCCAAAATCATATTAGCAACATTTTGCAACATTTTGCAACATCGTTATTTTGGCGTATTAACACGTTTTAAGGGTCAAATTATATGTTTTCGGGTGCGTAGAAGCGTTTTCCGGGGTCAACGACGCGATTGGATCAAAACCCGAGGCTCTGGCGCACCGCACCGCACCGCCCGCACCGCGTCACATCATCTTTTTCGCTTTTGCCGTCTCGATTTTCTATATCTCAGCTACCTTTTTTCTGACTATCACATTTCGAACCTATGTTAGAATCCGCAGCTTTACTCTTTCTTGCATTCGATAAGGACGGTTATATATATAATATATATATATATATATATATATTATATACTATATATATATATATATATATATATTATAGTATATATAATATATAATAATATAATATATATATATATATATTATATATTATCTATATATATATATAGATATATATACTATAAATATAGCCCGCTTTTAGCATCCCTAGGAGAAGGGATGCGCCTCGTACGTGTCTCCCCCCTTAATTTTGACCTCCTTTAACCTCCTTGTAGGTACGTAGCCTCTTTTTTGTATGTTTTGACTTGATGGATTTCGATCTTGACACTTGCCTATTACGGCCTTGATACGTATCAAGGCCTGAAATTGACCTTGGCACTAAA